>JANEYF010005801.1:0-55928 GCA_029963845.1 Rhamnusium bicolor
TGCCAACTCTAATAATAAGTCAAATACAATACCCAATACAGTAGTAATTAGTATTGGAAACAAAATAATATTGACACTAAAAAATACTAACTCACCAAAAAGGTTTTCTATCTCTTTAAGAAACAGACACACAATCACTCTGAAAGTTTTGAATGGTTCTAAGGAGCCTTATAAGTCGTTCTCTAGTCACTCTTTTCGCAATACCGCTATTATTATGGACCGATAACATGTTTTGATGAACTAAAATTGGTGAACAAAAGTTTGAAAATTTGCAATATCTGAAAATATCTATGCATAGGAACCATCATTATTCTATGACAATTTAAGTTATTATAGTCAAATATTTTCAATAATTGGTACAAGAATCTTGTTTTTTTGTAAACCATTTTACTTTATCAAGAACCCATTTTAGTTTTGGTCAATTTTTAATTAACAAAATTCTATTTTTAGGAGGACAAGCAGTCTTGGACGACTTTTATTATCGATTCTGAACATCTAGTTAGTTCAAATTTTCAGTATAGAAGCAATCTTACAATAATTAACATGACGTACCCTTTTTGTAGGTTTTTATTACTGTCATCATGTAGGTGTTGATAAAGATACTGAAACTGAAAGTAATAAAATTTATTAAATTAATGGTGAGTAACTGATATAAAAAAAAATTGATAGTAACATCTTTTGTGGCTTATTTATTGAGGTTGAATTTAAAAATAAATTAAGATTTGATCCTCTCTTTTTCTAACAACGCTCCAGTATCTCAAGTGATTAAAAAACTTGATGGAGAGAAAGTCAATACTCCTGAATGTAGCTTACTGATAAAATCAGTATTTATCTACAAAAAGGGAGCGATTTATTAATTATTAAGTATATTAGTTATTTAAACTAGTTTGATCATTTTGAATCTTTAACAAAACAAAATCTGTTACCTTGACAACTTCATTCCTACGTCGTTATTTATTTATTTATTTATTTATTTATTTATTATTTGCGTATGTCTTTTTTAAAATAAAGAATATTGTTACTATCAATATTGTTACTTTTACTGATAGTTGACAATAGAGATTTTGGGTAATTAACACTAAAATTAGTAGGAAGATGATATGCTTATAATATTGGTCACAAGTAGAAACAATAAATTCGAACGGTTTCTTTTTTTTTTTAGATAATGAACACTTATCTACTTTAGAATATGATGATAGTACTATAAAAAATAAAAGTAACACAGTAATGAAGAAGGCTTTATACCTTGTAAACCGACTTCACCTGATGTGAACGTAACGTTGTCTTGCTTAGGTGGTACAGAAGTGAGTAGAATTACTGATATGAAAAGTAATAAAATAAGTTATTTGTTATTCAAAAATACTAATATATAGGAATTCTAAGCGACATCCCAGAGACGGGTTAAAAACCTAATAATATATTCCTTACACCACGCGATATAGTAATAAAATAAAAGCAATTTCTGACAGTTTTTGTTTACTTACACACTAAACTATTTGCATGCAAAACTCGCAACGATGAGGGGTCGTCAACGCCAATAAACAGTTTCTGGACGGTTGCAAAAAAGTTATTTAGAAGTAATTATTTAGTGTCATATGTTACTGTTCTTGTTGTCCTCTAAATATCGTTTTAATGTTTTGAATGATTTTCTTACCTAGCTGATTATTATTTCTGGTTAATATGCTTAATATACTATAATTTTCAATACTCCTCTCCACCGTTGCTGTTATTATTTTTTCTACTCAAAAGTATAGGGGTGTTAGACTTTTAAGTACTGAGCTGTTTATTATATTATTTTATGGTATTCTGTCTCGATCTTATTTTTAGCTATCTGAGGTTTATACGTGTGTTATATGGTTCTTCTCCATCTGATTTTCTACCTGTTTCCTCCAATTTTCCTACACCATTAATTCTATGTATTTCAGTTTGGTGCTGAAAATGCATTAGCTGTGAGTTTAGGAAACAGAAAGACAACTCAAATTTAAATTGACTCACAAATTGCCAACTCTAATAATAAGTCAAATACAATACTTCCAATACAGTAGTAATTAGTATTAGAAGCAAAATAATATTGAGATTAAAAAAAATACTGACTCACCAAAAAGGTTTTCTATCTCTTTAAGAAACAGACACACAATCACTCTGAAAGTTTTGGATAGTTCTAAGGAGCCTTATAAGTCGTTCTCTAGTCACTCTTTTCACGATACCGCTATTATTATGGACCGATAACATGTTTTGATGAACTAAAATTGGTAAACAAAAGTTTGAAAATTTGCAAAATCTGAAAATATCTATGCATAGGAACCACCATTTTTTCTAAGACAATTTAAATTATTATAGTCAAATATTTTCAATAATTGGTACAAGAATCTTGTTTTTGTAAACCGTTTTACTGTATCAAGAACCCATTTTAGTTTTTGGTCAATTTTTAACAAAATTCTGTTTTTAGGAGGACAAGCAGTCTTGGACGACTTTTATTATCGATTCTGAACATCTAGTTAATTCAAATTTTCGGTATAGAAGCAATCTTACAATAATTAACATGACGTACCCTTTTGTTGGTTTTTATTACTGTCATCATGTAGGTGTTGATGAAGATAGTGAAACTGAAAGTGATAAGATTTACTTATACGTTAATGGTGAGTAACTGATATAAAAAAAAATAATTGATAATAACATCTTTTGTGGCTTATTTATTGAGGTCGAATTTAAAAAAAAAAGATTTGATCCTCTCTTTTTCTGACAACGCCCCAGTATTTCTAGTGAATAAAAAAAAACTTGAATGGAGAAAAATTCAATACTCCTGAATGATAAAATCAGTAATTTATCTAAAAAAAAAGAGCGATTTAGTTTAATTATTAGGTGTATTAGTTATATAAACTGGTTTGATCATTTTGAATCTTTAACAAAACAAAATCTGTTAGATGCTACGATCTTTGACAACTTCATTACTACGTCGTTATTTATTTATTTGTTATTTGCGTATGTCTTAAAAAATAAAGAATATTGTTATTATCAATATTGTTACTTCCACTGATAGTTGACAATAGAGAGTTTTTAAAAATAAGACAAAAATTAGTAGGAAGATGATATGCTTAATATTGGTCACAAGTAGAAACAGTAAATTGAACGGTTTATTTTATTTTTTTTTTTAGATAATGAACACTTATCTACTATAGAAGACGTTGGTAGTACTATAGAATCCATTGAAGCAGATTATGAAGAAGGCTTTATACCTTGTAAACCGACTTCACCTGATGTGAACGTAACGTTGTCTTGGTTAGGTAATACAGAAGTGAGTAGAAGTACTGATATGAAAAGTAATAAAATAAGTTGTTATTCAAAAATAAATGTAAATAGGAATTCTGGGCGACATCCCAGAGACGGGTTAAAACCTAATAATATATTCCGAAAATCATGCGACATAGTAATAAAATAAATGGTAATTTCTGACAGTTTTTGTTAACTTACACATTAAACTATTTGCAAGTAAAACTCGCAACGATGAGGGGTCGTCAATCGCTAAAAAACAGTTAACTTTCTGGACGGTTGCAAAACAGTTATTGAAGTAATTATTTAGTGTCATATGTCACTGTTCTTGTTGTCCTCTATATATCGTTTTAATGTTTTGAATGATTTTCTTACCTGGCTGATTATAATTTCTGGTTAATATGCTTAATATACTATAATTTGCAATTCTCTCTTTCCACCGTTGCTGTTATTAATTTTTTTCTACTCGAAAGCATAGGGATGTTAGACTTTTAAGTATTGAGCTGTTTATTATATTATTTGTCTCGGATCTTAATTTTAGCTATATGAGGTTTATACGTGTATATGTTTTTTCTCGAGTTTTTCTCCATCTGATTTTCTACCTGTTTCCTCCAATTATCCTACACCATTAATTCTATGTATTTCAGTTTGGTGTTGAAAAGCATTGGCTGTGATTTTAGGAACAGAAAGTCAACACAAATTTAGATCGACTCACAAATTTAAATGCTGAAAGAGATTCAAATTTTTGTTTTAACCTTAACACAGAGGTAGCTTTCAGAAATACTAATTAGATTCGAAATTTACTTTCACGTTCAGATGATGCCAATCTGGCTATCGAGGCGCTCGTCGAGTATAATGTGTGGTGGTTTGGTATTTATGGAAAATACCTTGTGTGATATATTTAAGCAACATTCTACCCATGATTTTTTTTTTAATATTAGACAAAAAAACTAATTTGATTTTTTATTCCAAAGACAGTTTTGGACACCGGAATTGAAAGTTTATCCCGCTATGACCCCAAATACGGCTTCTTTACAAATCACACAAAAGAGGGCATTACTGAATACTCTTGTAGTTTCATCAAAAATGACATTACGCATTTTGCCGTGCTCCATATGTCAGCGGCAAGTATGTTTTTTATTCAGTTCAACTGCAAGTTACAAACAAAAATAATCAGGTCAATAATTGGAGGAATATAAATTTAGAGAATCTTTTGGAAATATCTATGTAATGTGTACAGTTTTTTCAGTTGTAATAAATTCTTGCTTGTTTTTGTTTGTAAAGCATTAATTTTTTTGCAGGTTCATATTATTACATGTTTGAATAGTACTATTTAAGACAAATCACATATAATAATGGTTGGTACTAATTCTTACCGTTATCACTTATCACGTTATTAAACATTTTAAAACTAACTAAAATATCTGTTAGAATCACCCTGGTTTAGCACAAATAAAAAATCCACAGTGTTAGTTTTATTAACACCTAATTTATTTACTTAAATTAATTTTGATTTTACTACAGCTTCATGTAAAGGGAGTTAAAGTTTTCAAAAACAAATATTAATTTAAATATTTTTTTGAACAAATGAAGATATTAAAACAAAATTGTGTGTATACAACATATGAGTAAAATGTCAATCAACGTGAAAAAATTAAGTGCCAACTTTAACCAGTGACTTAGATATGACGGGAGATGCCGGTTACGTGTTCGTCAAGAATTATGGCATGTCACTGAAATAATATTTGTTTATGCAATTTTTGGAACGGAAATTTAATTTTGAACAAAAGTGATCTTTTTACTGTTTTGTGTAGCTAGGGTTGTTGTTGGCCTAATTTGTTCTAATAGTGTGCAAAATTAAAAAAGGCACAAATTGAACAAAAATTAAATTAATTCTTTAGTAAAATAAAACGACCTGTCCATCGAATAGGATAAGTTTCAAAATTTTGCGTCCTTTACATTTACATAAAGCAAGTATATAAAATAAGCAATACCCGACATTTTTCAGTATTTTCATTGATCATCTGTATGTATCTATAAGTTGTACAAATTTGTTGATGTTACTTTCTCATTTTCGTTAATATTTTTTTAATTCTCTTAGCACCTATCTGTGAAACGCTAGCAGATATAGAGGACCACAGTGAAGCATATACAGCGGTGGGAAATCCCGTAATATTGGAATGTGTCATGGAAACCTTTAACAGAATCAAGTTTCATTGGATAACGCCAAACGGACCAGTGGATGTAAGTATACAACAAAAACGATTTTTATAAACAAAATTACGTACGGGCGTCATTATAATTTGAATTGATATAGTAATAATAATAGTAATAATAATAATAATAATAAGTATCAACAATGACAACACTGGCAACGCACATGGACGCTTTAAGTGGACAAGGGAACTTCGGGATGACTTGCTGACCTGACGCGAGAGTAGCGAACCTGAGCGAAGGGAATACATGGCGCGATTGCATGCACTTTCGTGCGAAATGCATCCAGAGCATCGCGCCTTCTCTCAACAACATCTGAGAGATCAAGTATCCTTTCTGCTCAGGACAGGTTACGTAAGAGCACCCCGTCAGCTGGAAGATCTGCCAGCCGCAGTACCACCGCGGCAATTACCAGCTGATGGGGAACATCCTTAAGAGTTCGCCGGTGTAGACTTAAGGACGAGGGTTAGCCTTAACATCAGGGCTAACCTAAAGCCACAAGACCTGGCTAGAATGGACGCGGTCATGGATTAGGAAATTCCGGAAGATATAGACATCTGGCAAATCAACTGTGCCGTCTACAACGCCGCGAAGCAACTCGTCCCCCGTGAGAGGTCAACCAATCACGTGGTCGAGAAAGCCAAGCGGCGTGTACAAAAATCGAAGGCAAGATACAGTCGGCCAGACAACACGCTTCTCGGATCCAGTGTGTGGTGGAATATAAGCCGTCTGGTAAGTTTTTACTTCCAGAATCCGGCGCATAGCAACCGGATTAAGACGTCAACACCATACTCTAAATTTGACAGTGATGCTTACCATCAAGCAGCACTGTCTAGATAGGATCCGAGCGCTCATGGCGATAAAGAAAACATTAAAGAGGCGAGTGAGGAGTATGGAACAAAACAATTTGTTCCGTACGAATCCTTCCCGCCTCCTTCAAGAGCCATAGCGTGTTGTCGACAATCCGCCGACTGTAGAAGGTGTCGAAACTTTCTGGAAGGGAATCTACGAAACGACGCCTTCATTCAATAGTGACACTCCATCAACTGCACACTTCGAGGCTCTGTGCCACAGACATCTTCAAGAGCCAGAAGAAGTGTGCCCGGCAATCAGTACGGAGGAGGTCCAACAAGCACTTGTTGGTACCAAGAACTTCGCTGCCTCGGGCCCAGACAGCATTAACAACTGGTGGTGGAAGAAATTTCCTTCCACTCACCGCCGTCTGGCGCGAGTTTTCAGCTCATGGTTGAACGAGGGGCAGCAGATTCCGGACTGGTTCGTTAAGGGACGTACTGTGCTTATACCCAAAAAGGGGGATCTTTCCGACCCGAGGAATTATAGGCCGATCACTTGCCTCAAATCCTGCTACAAGATATTTACACGTATCTTGTATGCTAGGACACTGAGGTCTGTTGAACCGGTCTTCCAGCAGATACACGAACAGCGTGGTGCCAAGAAGAGCATGGCAGGTTGCAAGGACAGCCTGCTGATAGACCGCTGTATTACACAGTATTCTGTGCAATATAAGCAGAATCTATCGATGGCCTGGATTGATTACCGCAAGGCATTTGATACAACATCGCACGAGCTATTGTTGTACTTGCTCGAATGTCTTGCGGTACCAGCACCACTAGTGAGATGCATAGAATAGCTGCTGCTGCTCTGGAAGACCCGCTTCACCATAACATCAGGTGCAAAGCGGGTCACAACAGAGCAGGTAGCATTTATGAGAGGAGTTTTCCAGAGTGACTCCCTGAGTCCTCTCCTCTTCTGCATCTCACTGCTGCCGTTGTCTGTTGGGCTCCGCCAAACCCGCGGATATCAATGTGGACCACCCAGCGACCGGAGGCATAAGGTCACCCATCTATTCTATATGGATGACCTTAAACTTTATGCCTCCGGAGAGCGCGAACTACAAAATGCTCTTAGGGTGGTCGAAGAATATACGCGGGCAATTGGTATGGAGTTCGGGTTGGACAAATGTGCAGTCGTCCACCTCAAGAGAGGACGATGCGAGGAATTTCCTGAAGATGCGCAGCTCGCAGACGGTAGCATCCTAAGACATCTGGATGCCGGAGAGACCTACACATATCTGGGTGTGCAACAAAGGCACATCCAGGATGTATCACAAATAAAAGATTATCTCCGCGGCAAGTACAGACACCGCCTCCGAAAGAGTTGGTCTTCCGAACTTTCGGGGAAGAACAAGGTGTCTGCAACTAATATGCTTGCCGTTCCGGTTCTGCTCTACTCCTTCGGAGTAGTAAAGTGGACAGTAGAGGAGCTGCGCCAATTAGTAGAGATACCCGCAAGATGATGATTATTCACAAAAGTATTCATCCTAGATCGTCCGTTCCTTGTTTGTACCTACCACGTCAACGGGGGGGGCCGAGGACTCTTGAGCCTGGAGTGTACGTATGGCAGAGTAGTACTGAGTATGGCATGTAACATACTCAGGAGGTCAGATCCCCTCTTGCGGTTCGCAAAACATCACGAAACTGTAGGAGTGGGAGCAGGATTGTTCAAGGCAGCAAAAAGAGCCGCAGATGAACTCGGTCTCGCATTTGACATCAGGCGAGGAGGCCGGCGTGGTACTGATATTGAGTCAGTCACCGAACTTAAGCCAAATCGTCTGAAAGCTCGAATTAGAGCTGCCAAACAGGAAAATCTGATTCGGCAGCTTATAGAAGACACCAGCATGGTGTCTTCTATAAGAACATAGAAACTTAGGGTTTATCGACTAGGCTGACCTTCACCTTTCTAAGGTCAGCAGTGCATAAGTCGGAGACCGAGGGATTCATTATGGCCTGTCAAGATGGTGTTATCAACACCTTGGTCTACCGTAGCCGCGTGTGGCGTGTAGAGGTTCCTGATATCAACTGCAGGACCTGCCATCAGGCGCCGGAATCGCTCATGCACTTACTATCTGCATGCCCCATATATGCGATTTCGGCCTACATCCACCGGCATAACGCGGCGTTACGAGTGCTATACTACCATCTAAGACACTCGTACGAGGTAGACCAGACACCAGTGTTGCCTTATATCCCCGGAGATATTGAGTCCGTTGTTGAGAACGAGAAATGCCGGATTTACTGGAACTACTCGTTCCCGACTGTCAGGCTAATCCAAGCCAATAAGCCTGGCATAGTCCTCCTCGACCATTAACTCAAGGTGATGTATGTCATCGAGTTCTCGGCACTTGCAGAGAAAAACATCACCTTGAAGGAGGAGGAGAAACGGATCAATTATCGCGATCTCCGGTACGAGCTCCAAGTGCTGTACCCAGACTACTCGGTAAAAATGGTCGTCCTTATAATCGGTGTACTCAGAGGGATAAAGCCTACGCTAATCTCGGAACTGAAGATCATACCGGCCTGCCAAAAATCAGACGAGTGGCTGGCAGGCCAAATGCAGAAAGCGGTCAATCTGGGTTCTCTCCGTCTGCTTAGGGCACACGATTCTGGTATCTACAGTCACTAACCCTGCGGGATGTGGGGAGTGGCTGTAGTTGATGCGCCGGCGCGACTCCCGTGAGGCGTCGGAGGCCACGGAAGGACTGTCCAGCGTCGGGCAACCGAAAAAAAAATGTAATGATAATAAGAATAATAATAAGGGGTGCAAAGGACCGGCAACCTCCACGTTGGTGCACCCTGGACAGGCAGAGGCAACTCTGCCTAACAAATGCCGGCCGGGAGTACCAGGGCTAACCACCCTGGTACTCTTACTGCTATGGGTTCCATATAACCTAAGAAGGGCCCCTCACAATCGACCTCAATCGGATGGAGGTCAAGGACAGATGGGAGGGGCCTTACCGGACGGTCCTAACGTTGATGAAATTGTAATTGTACATGGACGTATTAAGTGGACGAGGGAACTTCGGGATGACTTGCTGACCTGCCGCGAGAGTAGCGAACCTGAGCGAAGGGGATACATGGCGCGATTGCATGCACTTTGGTGCGAAATGCATCCAGAGCATCGCGCCTTCTCTCAACAACATCTGAGAGATCAAGTATCCTTTCTGTTCAGGACAGGCTATGTAAGGGTACCCCGTCAGCCGGAAGAACTGCCAGCGGCAGTCCCACCGCGGCAATTACCAGCTGATGGGGAACATCCTTTAGGAGTTCACCGAAGTAGACTTAAGGACGAGGGTTAGCCTTAACACCAGGGCTAACCTAAAGCCACAAGACCTGGCTAGAATGGACCGGGTCATCGATAAGGAAATTCCGGAAGATGCAGACATCTGGCAAATCAACTGTGACGTGTACAACGCCGCGAGGCAACTCGTCCCCCCGTGAGAGGTCACCCAATCACGGGGTCGAGAAAACGAAGCAGCGTGTACAGAAAATCGAGGGCAAGATACAGTCGGCCAGACAACATGCTTCTCGGATCCAGAGTGTGGTGGAATATAAGACGACTGGTAGAGTATTTACTCCCAGAATCCGGCGCATAGCAGCCGGATTAAGACGTCAACACCATACTCTAAATCTGACAGTGATGCTTACCATCAAGTAGCACTGTCTAGATAGGATCCGAGCGCTCATGGCGATAAAGAAAACATTGAAGAGGCGGGTGAGGAGTATGGAACAAAACAATTTGTTCCGTACGAATCCTTCTCGCCTCTTTCAAGAGCCACAGCGTATTGTCGAGAATCCGCCGACTGTAGAAGATGTCGAAATCTTCTGGAAGGGAATCTACGAAACGACGCGTCCATTCAATAGTGACACTCCAGCAATTGCACACTTCGAGGCTCTATGCCACAGACATCTTGAAGAGCCAGAAGAAGTGTGCCCGGCAATCAGTACGGAGGAAGTCCAACAAGCACTTGTTGGTACCAAGA
Source organism: Rhamnusium bicolor (assembly GCA_029963845.1). NCBI lineage: Eukaryota > Metazoa > Arthropoda > Insecta > Coleoptera > Cerambycidae > Rhamnusium > Rhamnusium bicolor. Next base: position 10,325 of record JANEYF010005801.1, read on the forward strand.
ACTTCGCTGCCCCGTGCCCAGACGGCATTAACAACTGGTGGTGGAAGAAATTTCCTTCCACTCACCGCCGTCTGGCGCGAGTTTTCAACTCATGGTTGAACGAGGGGCAGCAGATTCCGGACTGGTTCGTCGAGGGACGTACTGTGCTTATCCCCAAAAAGGGGGGATCTTTCCGACCCGAGGAATTATAGGCCGATCACTTGCCTTAACTCCTGCTACAAGATATTTACACGTATCTTGTATGCTAGGACACTGAGGTCTGTTGATCCGGTCTTCCAGCAGATACACGAAAAGCGTGGTGCCAAGAAGGGCATGGCAGGTTGCAAGGACAGCCTGCTGATAGGCCGCTGTGTTACACATGATTCTGTGCAATACAAACGGAATCTATCGATGGCCTGGATTGACTACCGCAAGGCATTTGATACAACATCGCACGAGAAATTGTTGCACTTGCTCGAATGTCTTGCGGTACCAGCACCACTAGTGAGATGCATAGAACAGCTGCTGCCACTCTGGAAGACTCGCTTCACCATAACATCAGGTGCACAGCGGGTCACGACAGAGTAGGTGGCATTTAGGAGGGGATTTTTCCAGGGTGACTCCTTGAGTCCCCTCCTCTTCTGCATCTCACTGTTACCGTTGTCTGCTGGGCTCCGCCAAAGCCGCGGGTATCAATGTGGACCACCCAGCGACCGGAGGCATAAGGCCACCCATCTATTTTATATGGATGATCTTAAACTTTATGCCTCCGGAGAGCGCGAACTACAAAACGCTCTTAGAATTGTCGAAGAATACACGCGGGCAATTGGTATGGAGTTCGGGTTGGACAAATGTGCAGTCGTTCACCTCAAGAGAGGACGATGCGGGGAATTCACTGAAGATGCGCAGCTCGCAGACTGAAGCATCCTAAGACATCTGGATGCCGGAGAGACCTATAAATACCCGGGTGTGCAACAAAGGCACATCCAGGATATAACACAAATAAAATATTCTCTTCGCGGCAAGTACAGACACCGCCTCCGAAGGATTTGGTCTTCCGAACTTTCGGGGAAGATTACGGTGTCTGCAACTAATATGCTTGCCGTTCCGATTCTGCTCTACTCCTCTGGAGTGGTAAAGTGGAGAGTAGATGAGCTGCGCCAATTAGACAGAGATACCCGCAATATGATGAATATTCACAGATCCCCTCTTGCGGTTCGTAAAACATCACGAAACTGTAGGAGTGGGAGCAGGATTTTTGGGGGCAGCAAAAAGAGCTGCAGATGAACTCGGTCTTGCATTTGACATCAGGCGAGGAGGCCGGCGAGGTGCTGATGTTGAGTCAGTCACCCACCTTCAGCCAAATCGTCTGAAAGTCCGAATTAGAACTGCCGAACAGGAAAATCTGTTTCGGCAGCACGTCGATAAACCCCAGCATGGTGTCTTCTATAAGAACATAGGAACACTGGGTTTATCGACCAGGCTGACCTTCGCCTTTCTAAGGTCGGCCGGGCTTAAGTCAGAGACCGAGGGATTCATTATGGCCTGCCAAGATGGTGTTATCAACACCTTGGTCTACCGTAGCCGCGTGTGGCGTGTAGAGGTTCCTGATATCAATTGCAGGACCTGCCATCAGGCGCCCGAATCGCTCATGCATTTACTATCTGCATGCCCCATATACGCGATTTCGGCCTACATCCACCGACATAACGCGGCTTTATAAGTGCTATACTACCATCTGAGGCACTCGTACGGGGTAGACCAGACACCAGTGCTGCCTTACGTCCCCGGAGATGTTGAGTCCGTTGTCGAGAACACGAAATGGCGGATTTACTGGAACTACTCGTTCCAGACTGTCAGGCTAATCCAAGCCAACAAGCCTGACATAGTCCTCCTCGACCATCAATTCAAGGAGATGTATGTCATCGAGTTCTCGCCACCTGCGGAGAAAAACATCACCTTGAAGGAGGAGGAGAAATGGACCAAATATTGCGATCTACGAGCTCCAAGTGCTGTATCCAGGCTACTCGGTCAAAATGGTCGTCCTAATAATCGGTGTACTCGGAGGGATAAAGCCTACGCTGGTCTCGGAAATGAAGATCATACCGACCTGCCAAAAATCATGCGAGTGGCTGGTAGGCCAAATGCAGAAGGCGGTCATTCTGGGTTCTCTCCGTCTGCTTAGGACACACGATTCTGGTATCAACAATCACTAACCCTGCGGGATATGGGGAGTGGCTGTAGTTATGTATATATATATATATATATATATATATATATATATATATATATATATATATATATATATATATATATATATATATATATATATATATATATATATATATATATATATATATATATATATATATATATATATATATATATATATATATATTATGAAATCTGTTTTGTAGCAATAAATTGTTTTTAATCATGACTTTGAGAGACGTACATGATTGTTGACCGTTAGTAATATTAAATTTATTTATGTAAGTGGCATTGCAGTACGAAGATCTTTTAAAAATCTCCTTCCTGTGACGAGGAATGTCTGATACCGTTTTTCTACGAATGTTTATGTTATGGTTATGAATAACTGCTCTGAATTTTATTTTATTGTATAGATAAATAGGGCTTTTATATTTTAAGTTCTTATCATAAAAACATATCGCGTGTAACTTACGACGATCATGCATATTGAGCCAGCCCATGTCTTTTATGTGTAATTCTTTGTCTTTTTTTTTTAAACCATAGATAAGTCGCAAACAGGAATTTTGCACTTTCTGTATACGTCTTACATCAATACTATCTAAGTAGAAGCCTATACCTTCTTTCATTCTTCATTCTTTCCTAGAATGATTTTATTTCCAGATAATAAATAACTTGATACGGCAAAAGTATCAACTCTAAAAATGGAAATTACAATGAATTTGTACACCTAGTACAAAAAAATAAATACTAATTATGTACCGAGTTATAGATAACTAACTATAACTAAATAATATATTAACACGGTTAATATGTTTAAACAGGCAAGAATAAATAACAAAAAAAATTAAAAATATCACCAACAAGTTGAACTTACCTAACACCAGGGATTAAGTTTTCTATTATCATAAATAATATCAAAATAATTAGCCCTAAAAGCTGTTAGGATTCTACCATTACCAATCGGTCACATGGTCAAACCGCACTTTTTCTTTTATATTTAGTTTTATCAAGAGAAATGATAGACTCAAAAAATGGTAAAATTTGAAAACGTCTCAGTTCTGAATCGGACGCCGAACGATATCTAGTGGCGCACGATCGTACATCCATACTCTAATGATAGGTCTCCTGCTAAACACGCAATTTGTACTCTTGGAATTTTAATAGACTAAAATTCCGGTACAAGCCATATACACTATCGCAATAATTAAATTTCGATAATATCAGGGAATCACATGGCAGTTTTTTTATATCATGATTAATATAATGCCTATGAGGATATATCATTTCTAATGATGTGTAACATGTTCTTAATACTTGTGTAATATGTTCTTTAAATCGTAATTTATGATCCAATATAAGACCAAGATTTTTTTTATGATCTTTAAACGGAATTTTGTCGGTACATATTTTAAACTCTAAATTTTCTTTAATTGAATTTATATCCTTATTGCCAGCAAATAATATAACCGATGACTTCTATGGATTAATTTTTAGTAGGTGGTCATTTGATGTTTTAAGTAACGTGTCCAGATCTTGGTTTATTAAGTTATTCGAGTTGATTGCATCAGGTAGATCAAACGTTTTATAGATTTGAGTGTCATCCGCATATATATAATACTCACAGTATTTTACAGACTCATGAAAACAAGCAGTCAATATATAGGGTATACAATAATGGTCCTAATATGCTGCCTTGCGGTACACCAGATGATAAGACTAACGAATCTGAAACCTGACCATCTATGGTAACTTTTTGGTATCTGTATATAAGATATGATTTTAGCAGTGTACATGCTGTGTCACTTAAACCTACATAATGTAGCTGAGACAATAAAATGCTGTGATTAACCATATCAAATGCTTTTGAATAATTTTGTATATCCATAATTTTTTCTATAATTTTAGATAATGTGGGTAACAGACTAATGGATCATAAATGACTGAGCTCTGTTAATTGATTTATTTTCGGTAGTAGTATGACTTTTGCTTCCTTCCATGCTTTTGGAAAATAAGATGATATTATACATTTATTTATAATATGCGCGACGTATGGAATTATGAATGGACAGCAAAGATAAATCATGTTATATTTAATTTGTCTGGACCATAAGCTTCAGTTTTAATATTTTCAATGATACTTAGAACAACATTTTCTGTGATGACCTCGAAAGAAAATGTAGTTACAAAATTATGTTTGGTGTTATTCAAATAAAAATTTATTAGTTCATTATTGGGGTTAAGATTAGGGTTAGCTAAATTAGCAAAATAATTGTTTATTGTGTTAACGTCTTTTATAGTATCAGAAATACTAACATTATTGTTTTTATGAAAATTATTTTTTTTTAATTCTTTCCATTTTTCTTTAATAGTGGACCTTTCAAATTTATTTTGCAAGTAAGCTTTTTTCTCTAGCGTAGATATTGCGGTAGTGGTAAAATTCTTTAATTGTTTGTAGTAATCAGGGTGTTGAGGATTTTTAGTAGATTTATACCTTTTAAAGCATTATCACGTAACTTTTGCATAAGCTTTACATGATCTGTTAATCCAAGGGGCATACGTATATTTATTTCTTTGCTTAAAGTTTTTTATTGGAGCATGTATGTCAAACAATTGTAACAAGTTATAAGTAAGAAATCGATACGATTTTATGAAAAAATGTACCATACTTCTAAATTATACTCTTTTTTTTCCTTACGGGTTGCGGTTTTGACTACCCGCTGTACTGAAGCTTAAGCTTATTGTACCCCCATAGTCTCATTACTCCATAAGACCCGTTCTATTCCAGAAGGCGAGTATATAGTTTATGGGAGCTCTGGCTATCTCTTCCGGGGTTAAAAGTGGTCCCTCGAAGTGTGTTAGTCTCATTGCCGTTAGGGCTGGGCATTCGCATAAGATGTGGTGGGGAGTATCTTCCTCTTCACCACATTCTGCAATCTGGATTGTCATTCACCCTTATATTGGTTAGGTGTTTGTTTAGTGTGCAGTGTCCTGTTAATATTCCCACTGCACACCTCAGCTGTTTTCTTCTCAGCTTTAGCATTTCGTTGGTCCTTGCTCTAGATATTTCTCCGATGAACAAGCGTGACTGCCTCATTCCCGGTATCTCTATCCAGTGCGAGTAGTGTTTCTGTCTTAATAGTTCCTTTACCGATCCTTTCGCGGTGCTGTAAGATACCTCGCAGGTCGGTTCGGGACCTGTTAGAATTGATTTAGCGCCTTTTCTGGCTAGCATGTCTGCTTTTTCGTTTCCCGTATTTCCCTGGTGTCCTCGTGTCCACTCCAGTTGTACACTGTTGTGTTCTGTAAGTTTCTCCAGGGACTCCAGGCAGTCTTTTACTGTTTTAGATCGTATTTCTACTGCTTCCAGAGCTCTGAGGGCTGCTTGGCTCTCAGTGATGATGCGGATTCTCTTATTTTTGTATGCCCTCCGTGTCATTTCTTGTGCACAGACGTCTATTGCTGTGATTTCGGCTTGGAACACTGTTGCGATACTTCCAAGGTTCAGGCTGATGTCTGTCCCTGATTGTTCTCCCGCAACTGCTGCTCCGGTACTGCTTGACGTTTTTGATCCGTCAGTATACCAGATGGTGTCATTTTGTTGTCTCTGCATCCTGCCTCCTTCTCCATCCCTTTCAGGTACTTTTACCCTGAAAGTTTTTGTGAAGTTGTAGGTTGTGCTGATTCTGTCTGACTGCATATCAAGTAGCCGATTTTTTCCTACATATTGGAATACTTCAGTATGGTATCCTCTCCTTGAGATGGTCCCATACCCAGTTGTTTTCAACCTGTATGCTGCCATTAGTGCCTCATTCTCCACCACTAGGTGTAGTGGAGGTAGGCCTAGCAGTATTTCCAAGGCTGCAGTCGGCGTTGTTCATCAGTTTGCCTAGTTTTCTCATCGTCTCTCCTTTTCCGGCCTTGTGCCACCAGATCAGGGACGCGTAGGTTATTATTGGTACGACGACCCTTTGGTACAACCAGTGCACCATTTTTGGTTGAGGTCCCCAGCTCTTGCCCACCATGCTTCTGCAGGTCCATAAGGCCCGCGTGGCTTTGATTGTCACTTTGTCTATGTGAGCTTTGCAGTTAAGCTGGGTATCTAAGGTTAGTCCCAAATATTTGACTTCATTGCTCACCTGTAGTTCTTTTCCCCGAAGATATAGTTTCCTCAGGTTTTTGGAGTTTTCTTTTCCTTGTGAAAGTCACCACCGTGGTCTTTCCTGGATTAACAGAAAGCCCTTCCTGTGTGCACCATCGATCTACCGTATTGAGAGCTCTTTGCATCATTTCTGATGCAACGCTCTCAAATTTTCCCACTGCTAGGATTGTGACGTCGTCTGCATATCCTTGCGCATATATTCCTCGCTGTTTAAGTTATGCTAGGAGCTCATCCATAACCAGGCACCACAGGAGGGGTGATAGAACCCCTCCTTGCGGGCAACCTCTGGTTACAGACACCTCCTCCGACATGTTTCCCAGCGTGGATTGGATTTTTTCTTGTTCTGAGTGCTGAGTCGATCCATCTTGTTATTGAAAGACCGACTCCGCGCCTCTTCACTGCCTCACTTATTGAGTTGTATGAGGTATTGTCAAATGCTCCCTCTATATTTAAGAAGGCTCCTATGGCAGTTTCTGTGCTGTCTAGTGCCTTTTCTATTCTGTGAGTAAGCTCGTGTATCGCTAGCTCACACAATTCCCCTTCTTGGTAGGCATATTGGTTTCGATGTAAGGGTTTTTGGCCCATCACATCGTCCCTTATATGTTTATCAACCAGTTTCTCCAACGTTTTGAGGAGAAATGATGTAAGACTGATTGGCCGGAAGGATTTCGCCTGGGCATAGGTATCACGCCCTGGTTTTGGTATGAATACCACGTTCACCTTCCGCCAACCAGTTGGCACATATCCGAGTGCTAGGCTAGCCCTGAATAGTGTGCACAAGGGTGTTGCTAAATTTTTCATTCCTTGTTTAAGTAGTGCTGGAAATATTCCATCCACTCCTGGTGACTTGTATGGTTCGAAAGTGTTAATCGCCCATTCAAGCCTTATTATATTTATAACTTCTTTGGCGAGTTTCCAGTCCTCCTTTGACGCCCTTCTCCTTGGTATGTCTTCTGTTGGACCGTTGTTGTGTTGTGGAATGGCCACACTGCCCGGGAAGTGTGTCTCTAGAAGTAAATCTAGAGTCTCCTTCTCAGTATTTGTGTAGCCTCCCTGTTGTTTCTGCATTGATCCAATCTTGCTTGATTGTCTCTCTGCAGGATCTTCTGGAGTCTAGCTGCTTCTGGAGTACTTTCGATCTCCTCGCATTGCTTCCTCCATGTTTTTGTTTTAGCATCTCTTATGGTATATACGTATTTCAGATTGGCGGCTTTGTATACCTCCCATCTTCCAGTTCTTTTCGCCTGGTTAAATAGCCTTTGAACTTCTGCCCTCCTGGATGAGAGTTCGTGATTTCACCAAGGGGTCTCACGTTTTGTTCTTCTCTCTTTCAGGGGGCAGCTTTCTTCAAAGGCTGATTTTATTGCTGATGTTATGAAGTCGTTCAGCAATTCTACTTCCGCCGGTGTATGAGGTTTCGATGGGCAGTCCTTCAACCCCTGCTCTAGGATTTCGTTGTAGAGCTCCCAGTCGCAGGTTCTTGGGTTTCTGCTCATCTTAACTCCTTCAGGCGGTATTTCTAACTTAAATCTTACGTACCTGTGGTCTGAAAGTGATGGTTCCTGGGACACGTTCCACTCATTAATCACTCGTCCCGCACATTGTGTTACGTTAGTAATATCGATTACCTCCCGCCTTGTTTCTGTTACAAAGGTCGGTTCATCTCCGCGATTTGCTGCATCTAGTTTATTACTAATTATAAATTCTAGGAGTGACTCACCTCTTATGTTGTTTCCTGTGCTCCCCCACATAATGTGGTGTGGGTTGGCGTCCCAGCATAGAATGAGTTGTACATTACTGGCCTCGCATTGTTGTACCAGTTCCTTGACTTCCTGCGTTGGAGGCAAGCCTGCTTGGTCGTAAGGAAGGTATGCAGATCCTATTACCAACTCTTTCATTAACCCTTCCATTTCGACATTGGTTCTTGCCACCATTAGGTCTCTCGTACAGAGTCCCCACATTGGTAGCAGATTACTGTTTTTCTTTGCTATAATGCAAGCTCTTGGGTGGTCCCCACCTGGGCTGATTAGTTTCCAGTCTTGTCCCACCATCAATCCTCTGATCTTCCCCCCTGTAAACCCAAGGTTCTTGTATCAGTACTATGTCTATATTGTATTTCAATATGTATCGTTGCAATGCTACTGAAGCTGCTTTACAGTGATGTATATTTACCTGCATTATCGAGTTGAATGTTCCTGCGCTGTTGGGAGTTGCAGCTGGTCCTCCTCTTTCGCCGTTTCTGCCCCGAGTTCTTCTTGCGGCCTCGGGTCGTCAACCTCCATTTGCTCCCCTTCCTTCTTTTTGCCCAAGGCCTTAAAAAGGATCCTGGTCAAGTTGAAGTAGGGTTTACGATTGGAGTGCCTCTACCTTCTTCTATGATGTTTCATCCATCAGGAGAATTAGTTGTTGTCCCTTTGGATCGGGCTTCCTATCGACGACTGTCCAGGTGTCCGTATGGAGCCCTGGATTTTGTACCCTCATGCGCTTGAATGTTTTTTCCGGTTCCTGTGCCGGCCCCGGAATCCACACTATTGCCCTGATGGGTTTGGGTACGTCATTGGCGTCACAGACGCTGAGTTTCGCACCCTCCCAAGGTATGCACTTCTCCACCACCTGCACCAGCCAGTCCTTGGTCGCCTGGTCAGCACAGGAGGCAAGAAGAAAGCCCCCTCGTAGGTTTACCCCCGAAAATCTCGGGGGTTGTTGCCCCCTCGATTATACTCTTAAAAGCGATTTATACTCTTAAAAGCGATTTATAGTACAGTAGTTATTATAGTGTAAAAATATCTTTAATCTGGACAAAATTTCAATACAGATGATTATTTTTGTATTATACTCTAAAAAAGTGTGTTATATAATATACTTAAAACAAAATCCCAATGAATCCTGGTCCGGGAAATCAGTCAAAATCGAAGATGGCGGCTGAATATTTTATAGTTTTTTTAATTATATATACAGTACAACATGCCTTTATAATATGTTGAAAGCTACTTAGCCAATTGCTTGCTTAGTTGGACAGTGTTTTATAAAAATTTTTGAAATAACCTATTTTCCCTGACCCAAGAAATGATGTCAAGACGGTTATCGATGAATTAAATACAAACGATGCACTTTCTATTTCACCCGCTCAGCAGATGTTTAATGTAGTCAACCAACAAGGCCAAAGCTTTTTTGTTTTTCATCCAAAATGACAGAAACTTTTACACAGAATAGTAGGGGGCTCGGCAATAGGGTTTTCACCCCCTGGAGACTTTGTGTGTCTGTTTATACTTCACATATAATTTTTTCCAGGTCAAAATGTATTTTGACTGTACTATTATTAAAGGAATGAATTAGGCCTGAAAATGTGACGCTTTTTTTCCGCAGTCAGGTCAAATCGATATATTGTTATTAAATATTTTCTTTACGAAATGGAATTTTACAATATTTTTAACTAGTAGATACCAAACTTTTTTATTGATAAACAAGAACCAAATCGACAATTTCCAAGAAACGTGTTTTATAACCAAACTAAGCGTCAGTTGAAATGTTATGGGAGAAATTTCACTTTAATTTTAGAACCTGTAACTTTAAAACAGCTTAATGGATTTTTAAGACGGAAAAAATTCAGATAGGATAATATATGGACCATTGCATGAAAATTTTTGTAATATCTTCTCATGTATAGGAGCAATAATATTGGGCGGAAAATAAAAAAAGTGCACTTTGTGTCAAATTTCCTTTTGGTCATATTCAATTTGAAAAAGGATGTCTACCCTAGGGAGGTTTTGGTAATTTTTCAATACATTAACTGATTTAATAAAAATATAATTTTAAGCCGCATTGCCTGATGATAATATTTCAATGTTACGAAACTGATAAAAAAATAATTTCGTGAGAATAAAAGTCTGATTTTTGTTTATATTCTGTAACTTTTAGTTTAAAACAATTTGATACATATTTAACTATTCAGTTATCTATTGTGTTTCTTCGGTCAATAATCATATTTAACTATTTGTTCCAGTACAATCGTATGAATATATCTTATCAAATAAGATCAGCATATGGAACAAAATCACAAAATTTAACAATATATAACTCTACAATGGAAGACACTGGCCATTATTTTTGTAAGGTTACTGATACTAGAGGTTATGATACTTATGCTCGTTTATATGTAAAAATATTTGGTAAGTAATTTTATTTAAAGTTCATATTTATAAAACAGTATACACATTAACACTATTAATCTTTATTTTTCTATTCAACCATATAATGATTTTTATTACTATCTGTAATGCATATTAATACAGATAGTGAGGTGGATCCATATTAATACATATAGTAATAAAAATTATTATCATTTAGTACTTACCTCTTACAGTTACCGAGTAACCCTATACAAACATCGAAATTTGCTCACCTTGTACTTCTACGTAATTTTGGACTAGAGTTGTATAGCATGTACAGTGTACAGGCAATGAATGTCCGTTTTTGTTCCAAGTCTTGTATAACTGATATCCACTGGACATTCCAATGCCGTAACTTTTGATAAGTATTGGGCATACATGAACATGTTTACGCGGTGACACCTAGCATCAACCTTGGAATTGACGTTCTTGAGGTAGCCTCCTAATCTCTTGTCATAATGTGCTGTAGTGTTTGCCTGTCCTCTTATGAAAATCTTTAACCTTTGTTTAAATTCCAGCACATTTCCAGATGTGTGGAAACATTCTAGAATTTGTCCTGTTTTTAAGAAAGGTGATAAAAACTCTGTGATTAATTATAGACCTATCACGATTATCTCTAACTTTTCCAAGGCATTTGAAATGTTACTGCATAAAGCAATTTATGCTAGCACTCATGGGTTGATTAGCGACTTTCAGCATGGTTTCATGCAGGGTCGGTCTACCACTACTAATCTTTTTTGCTTAACACAGTACATTTCCGAATCTGTGGATTCTGGTGGACAAGTTGACGTCATCTATACATATTTTGGTAAGGCTTGATCATGGTATTCTTTTGTATAAAGTTAAGCAGTTTGGTTTTTCAGATAAACTGTCTAAACTATTTTCATCATACCTGCATTGTAGGCGCCAATACGTGGAATATCGTAGTTTCAAGTCTGACGAATTCATTGCTTCATCTGGTGTATCACAGGGTTCCATACTTGGGCCTCTTCTTTTCGTTATTTTTATCAATGACATTGTAGATATGATTGACGTCAATTGTCTTCTGTATGCAGATTATTTGAAAATTTATTGTGATATTAATTCTATCTCCGATTCGCTTCAATTGCAAATAAATTTGAATAAAATTAATGACTGGTGTGTAAAAAATAACTGGCACTGAGTGTGCAAAAGTGTAACGTTCTGTCTTTCACAAAAAAAAACTGAACTATATATTTACAATTATACAGTCAATAATATGTCTCTAAATAGAGTAACTGAATTTAAAGACTATTTAGAAGCTATTTTTGATTCAAAGCTGAGCTTTAATCTTCATATTAATGCTGTTGTACTTTCTAGTTACAAAAACCTTGGTTTCGTTATAAGGCATTCACGAGTATTTAATGACACTGACGTTTTATTTTTACTATTTAATTCTTTTGTTCTGTCTAAGATAGAATATGCTAGTATAATTTGGAATCCAGGGTATCAAACATATAGTAATAATTTAGAAAGTATTCAACGCAAATTCGTAAAGTACGTATCCTTTAAGATTGATGGCATTTACCCAGTTATTGGAGCGCCACATGAACAACTATTAACTAGGCATAATATGTTGAGTCTAAAAGATAGAAGGGAAATGCATTCTCTTATATTCTTACGTAATATTATTCATAATAAGATTGACTGCCCTTCTATTTTAAGTCAACTTAATTTTAATATTACCTTAATCGTAACTAGGCACACTGTCACTTTCTATTGACCAACTCCAAGGACAAATTTACTTAAATTTTGCCTTTATTTTGTTTATGCAACAATTATTCAGTTCAAAAAAATTTGGATATTTTCATCTGTAGGATTAACTCGATCAAAAAGTTATTTGTAAAAAGTAATGTAAGTGCTGTTTACTGTATTTCTTTTTTTGCATTGTAATAATTGTTAATTTTCAATTGCCAATTTATTTTTTTTTGTAATTAATATTCTTATTTTTATTTTTTTTTGTAATTATTATTATTATTTTTATTTATTTCTTTTTTATGCTGTATTCCCATCCTATAATTAGTTTGCAAATACTGTTAGATGGTGTATCTGAAAGAAATAAATAAATAAAAAATAAATAAATAAATGATGCCATCTAGTAATAATGCCTATAATATTATAAACACTGCACATCCAAGATATGTTCAGATTTGTATGCTTTTTTTACAAGTTATGTCAGTTAAACCCCGATTATTAGAGTAACAGATACATTGTAAATATATTTCGTATATCCCTGTGATGTAGGATACTGCAATCTTATCAATCTGTACCAAACTAAATTAGGACTAACAAACAATAACATAAATTAGGTACATTATGCACAAACCCCCTCAACGCGAAAATAGAATACATTAAATCAATATAAAAGAAAACAGTATCAACTTTACATGGTAAAACATGTACCTACTACAACAACTATTGTAATGTTCAACTTCTGTAGATTTGCGGACAACCATAGAGGTACCAATATGTACAAAATTGTAAAAGCAAACTAAATGGATATGCAGGGGAAGTACATTGTTGTACATTCTTGATATGTAGGATTTACAACATCCATTGTACATCCAAAGTAAGCTCATGATGAATAAATGCTTATTTTTATCGATGTTTAACACTCAGCCCTTTATGTATATTTTGCCTTCTTTAGATTTATAGGTAGTGTTTTAGAAAGCCCATTACGATGCGATTATTCGGACGGAACTCCCTTCATATTTTTGTAAAAATTATTTCTGTTTATAGGTGTAAACGATTATTACCTGAAGTGGAAGTGTCAGAAGAAACTACCTTTTATTCAGAAGATATTCCTGCAGGAGAAACAATGGATTGGATCATAAATGTTCAAGGACAGCCCAAACCTACAGTAACATGGTATTTAAAATTTTATAGCAATTTTTGATTCACATTTATTTAGTTTAGTAATAAAATAACATTCGAATGAAAACTGGATAAAATTATTCATTGTGAAGCTCACTTAGCCTGTCACCGTGAATCTTCTTTTTTTTTGTCATTATCTTAACCTTAAAATAAGATTTCCAAGTCTCAGAGTGATCCATAAGAATAGTAGAAGTATTTTACCGACCTGACTCCTTGGAAATATTTTCTACTATTTATTGTTGGCTGTACTGTTAAGATTGGAAATCGCATACTGAAAATAATGGCAAATAAAACCTATAACCTAAAAAGTCTGGCAACAGGATTGGGTTTCAATAGGTTGGTGTGAAAAAATAGTTAATGTGACGTATGTCAGAAAGTGATGTATTTGTACGTTAACATTGACAGTTTCATGTTGGCCTGTGAATGAACGAGTCTTCGCAGTAAAGTCGTATATTTTATCCGAATCTCTTGTACAGACGCAAAGGCGGTTACATCGTGCCGGTGAGACGGTGCGTGGGCAGATTCCGACAGGAATCCCATTTTTTGATGGATGAGATTTTAACGAAACGGGCAGCGTAAGATCAAGTTTTGCTGGTAATAATCGCATAGTTCGTACACTAGAAAATATTGAAAGGGTGAAAGTAGCAGTTCAGCATTCACAACATTCTGTAATTAGACACTCAGTTGATTTGCATATTTCAGAGCGAAGTTTGAGTTGCATTTCACTCCTGAAAGTCTGCAGATAGATTTGAGAAGAAATATTGAATAACAATGCAAAAGTTCTCAATAAATTTATCATGTTAGACGAAGCCCACTTCCACTTCACAGGGTACGTTAACAAACAAAACTTTCATTATTGAGCACAACACAATCCAATATAACTGCATGAAAAACCCCCTTCATGATCAATAGGTGACGATATAATGTGGAGTGTCGACTCTGGCGTAATTGGTCCATACTTTTTCGAGGAAAACTATCACGCCGTTACAGTTAATTCTCTGATCTCAATGTTATGATGTTGAAAACATTTGCGAATGTGGAGCTGCAACAAATAAAACGAAATAATGCATGCTTTCAACAAGATGGTGCCACTGGTCATACAGCAAGGGAAACTATGGATGTTTTACGTCAAATGTTTCTTCATTGCCTAGTGTCAAAGATTTAAGAACTCAAAAGCGTGATTCGTGAAGAGGTAAATCTGATTAATCACAACTAACATTTATTTCAACTTGTTATGTTGAATTTCAGAAGCTGATTGCAGCAGTATATAAGAAGCAGATGGTGAACATCTTACGGATATGGTATTTGCGTACTACCAGTTTTTTAATAAATTTCCTAAAATACGTTTTTAGTTTCATTGAAAATTTGTTCAAATGCATTTCTTCCTTCACAGCTAGTTATCAAAAATAGTTTAATCCTTTTGCCGGACTCTGCATATACACAGTGTGTTTCAATTATGTCACGACAAACTTCGAGGGGTGGTTTCTCTTGTCAAAAAAATCAGTTTTTTTCATGCATCGTACCATAAGCGAATAAAAATTAAGAAATCATTGGTATGTCGTCTTAGTAGCGAATCTTCGATTATTCTGCTCTAGTTCCTCAGCGACTACAGTTAATGTCTGTAAAAGTAAAAAGGGAACTTGTTAAAAATCCGGTGATTCAGGAAAAAATTGAAATTTTACCTTCACCGTATTTTAGCGTGTGATTGATCAAAGGATTCACATTAACTGATAAATATTTATACGTAGAAATAAGTAACTCGTATTGGGAAATTTATCCAAAGAGCATATTATTACAAAATGAAAAAAGTTTGATTGCGATAAGGTACCCAAGAAGATTTATCTAATTCAATGAAATTTTCGTATCCTTTTGTATATGGATTTTAAAATTCACAAAATTACTATTACATGTTGTTTAAATACTATTATTATTTATTGTTAAATCATTTGATGATGATAGCGTATCATCATTGTCGAAACTGCAGCAGCATGACACAGGAATTTGCCCCCATGAATTTAAATCGGCCGTGATAAAACCTATTTTCAAGAAAGGAGATGAAAATATTCCATCTAATTATAGACCTACATCTTTGATCACGAGCTTAACAAAAGTGTTAAAAAAATTAAAAAAGTAAGAATAGAAAAATTCATATATAAATATAAACTAATATCAGATAAGCAATTCGGATTCAGAGATGGCAAATCAACGCAAGATGCAATTTCATGCTTAACAACTGAAATTTATAAAAATATGGATGACGGAAATCCTTCGTTATGTATATTCCTGGATCTTGCTAAGGCCTTTGACACTGTTAGTCACATGCAGTTGCTGGAGGCCTTGCAAGATATAGGAATAAGGGGAAATGCTCACAAATTAATTTGCAGCTACCTAACTCAGAGAAAACAATATGTAAGAATTCGTACCAAAACAAGCTTGGAAAAAAGTAGTAGAATATGGGGTACCACAGGGAACAGTCCTTGGACCTATGCTATTCACAATATATCTAAACAATTTACTTACCGTTAAAACTTCCGTGATGATCATAAGCTTTGCAGATGACACGGCAATTTATTATAAGGACCAAACTTGGTCGGAACTAAAAACTAAAGTTGAATATGACATGAAATTAATAATAGATTGGTTTAATCATAACATTTTAACAATGAATTATGAAAAAACAAAGTTCGCACCATTTGCATGTTACAAAAATAGCTTTCAGTCATTAACAATAAAGAATATATCTGAGTCTATAGAAATTAGGTTAAGAGATCATATAAAATATTTAGACGTCACGCGAGATAAACATTTAAGATGGGATGTACATGTTGGTAATATTTCTAGAACTTTAAGAAGTATTTTATACAATTTTAAGTATTCCAATAAAATACTTGATACACGTCATATGAGAATGATATATTTTGCCTATAGAGTCTAGATTACAATATGCAGTATTATGATGGGGAGGAATCACTATTAGTTACCTGAAAAAATTTGATGCATTACAAAACAGTTTTTTAAAAATAATGTATAATAAGGTAAATACTTACCCTTTAGATCTCCTATTTACAGAATCAAAAAATTTTAGATATTAGGCAACCATATTTCTGTAATGTTGTTACTCACATCTACAAAAACAAAACTAACTTACAATATATTGATCGTTACTACTCTACACGAAATAAAAGAAATCTGCAAGTTAAAACAATAAAGTTGGAAAAAACAATAGGACAACGAAGCCATACCTATCATTGTTCAAGAGTATACAATTTTTTACCTTAATAACAAAAAAAATCAAATCAATGATATAAAATCTCTGGTATTATTTAAAAAGAAAATCAAAACTTTTGTATTAAATATAGATAGAATAACAACCATACACAAATCTAGTAATAATGCCTATAATATTATAAACACTGCACATCCAAGATATGTTCAGATTTGTATGCATTTTTTTAGCAAGTTATGTCAGTTAAACCCCGATTATTAGAGTAACAGATACATTGTAAATATATTTCGTATATCCCTGTGACGTAGGATACTGCAATCTTACCAAAGATGGCTACAATAACATAAATTAGGTACATTATGCACAAACCCCCTTAACGCGAAAATAGAATACATTAAATCAATATGAAAAAAACAGTATCAACTTTTCATGGTAAAACATGTACCTACTACAACAACTATTGTAATGTTCAAGTTCTGTAGATTTGCGGACAACCATAGAGGTACCAATATGTACAAAATTGTAAAAGGAAACTAAATGGATATACAGGGGAAGTACATTGTTGTACATTCTTGATATGTAGGATTTACAACATCCATTGTACATCCAAAGTAAGCTCATGATGAGTAAATGCTTATTTTTATCGATGTTTAACACTCAGCCCTTTATGTATATTTTGCCTTCTTTAGATTTATAGGTAGTGTTTTAGAAAGCCCATTACGATGCGATTATTCGGACGGAACTCCCTTCATATTTTTGTAAAAATTATTTCTGTTTATAGGTGTAAACGATTATTACCTGGAAGTGTCAGAAGAAATTACCTTTTATTCAGAAGATATTCCTGCAGGAGAAACAATGGATTGGATCATAGATGTTCAAGGACAGCCCAAACCTACAGTAACATGGTATTTAAAATTTTATAGCAATTTTTGATTCACATTTATTTAGTTTAGTAATAAAATAACATTCGAATGAAAACTGGATAAAATTATTCATTGTGAAGCTCACTTAGCCTGTCACCGTGAATCTTCTTTTTTTTTTGTCATTATCTTAACCTTAAAATAAGATTCCCAAGTTCAGAATGATCCAAAAGAATAGTAGAAGTATTTTACCGACCTGACTCCTTGGAAATATTTTCTACTATTTATTGTTGGCTGTACTGTTAAGATTGGAAATCGCATACTGAAAATAATGGCAAATAAAACCTATAACCTAAAAAGTCTGGCAACAGGATTGGGTTTCAATAGGTTGGTGTGAAAAAATAGTTAATGTGACGTATGTCAGAAAGTGATGTATTTGTACGTTAATATTGACAGTTTCATGTTGGCCTGTGAATGAACGAGTCTTCGCAGTAAAGTCGTATATTTTATCCGAATCTCTTGTACAGACGCAAAGACGGTTTCATCGTGCCGGTGAGACGGTGCGTGGGCAGATTCCGACAGGAATCCCATTTTTTGATGGGTGAGATTTTAACGAAACGGGCAGCGTAAGATCAAGTTTTGCTGGTAATACTCGCATAGTTCGTACACTAGAAAATATTGAAAAGGTGAAAGTAGCAGTTCAGCATTCACAACATTCTGTAATTAGACACCATTGATTTGCATATTTCAGAGCGAAGTTTGAGTTGCATTTCACTCCTGAAAGTCTGCAGATAGATTTGAGAAGAAATATTGAATAACAATGCAAAAGTTCTCAATAAATTGATCATGTTAGACGAAGCCCACTTCCACTTCATAGGGTACGTTAACAAACAAAACTTTCATTATTGGGCACAACACAATCCAATATAACTGCATGAAAAACCTCTTCTTGATCAATAGGTGACGATATAATGTGGAGTGTCGACTCTGGCGTAATTGGTACATACTATTTCGAGGAAAACAATCACGCCGTTACAGTCAATTCTCTGATCTCAATGCTATGATGTTGAAAACATTTGCGAATGTGGAGCTGCAACAAATAAGACGAAATAATGCATGCTTTCAACAAGATGGTGCCACTGGTCATACAGCAAGGGAAACTATGGATGTTTTACGTCAAATGTTTCTTCATTGCCTAGTGTCAAAGATTTAAGAACTCAAAAGCGTGATTCGTGAAGAGGTAAATCTGATTAATCACAACGAACATTTATTTCAACTTGTTATGCTGAATTTCAGAAGCTGATTGCAGCAGTATATAAGAAGCAGATGGTGAACATCTTACGGATATGGTATTTGCGCACTACCAGTTTTTTATTAAATTTCCTAAGACTACGTTTTTAGTTTCATTGAAAATTTGTTCAAATGCATTTGTTCCTTCACAGCTAGTTATCAAAAATAGTTTAATCCTTTTGCCGGACTCTGCATATACACAGTGTGTTTCAATTATGTCACGACAAACTTCGAGGGGTGGTTTTCTCTTGTCAAAAAAATCAGTTTTTTATGCATCGTACATAAGCGATAAAAATTAAGAAATCATTGGTATGTCGTCTTAGCAGCGAATCTTCGATTATTTTGCTCTAGTTCCTCAGCGACTACAGTTAATGTCTGTAAAAGTAAAAAGGGAACTTGTTAAAAATCCGGTGATTCAGGAAAAAATTGAAATTTTACGTTTACCGTATTTTAGCGTGTGATTGATCTAACGATTCAAATTAACTGATAAATATTTATACGTAGAAATAAGTAACTCGTATTGGGAAATTTATCCAAAGAGCATATTATTACAAAATGAAAAAAGTTTGATTGCGATAAGGTACCCAAGAAGATTTATCTAATTCAATGAAATTTTCGTATCCTTTTGTATATGGATTTTAAAATTCACAAAATACTATTACATGTTGTTTAAATACTATTATTATTTATTGTTAAATCATTTGATGATGATAGCGTATCATCATTGTCGAAACTGCAGCAGCTGACACAGGAATTTGCCCCCATGAATTTAAATCGGCCGTGATAAAATCTATTTTCAAGAAAGGAGATGAAAATATTCCATCTAATTATAGACCTATATCTTTGATCACGAGCTTAACAAAAGTGTTTGAAAAAAATTTAAAAAAGTAAGAATAGAAAAATTCATATATAAATATATAAACTAATATCAGATAAGCAATTCGGATTCAGAGAGGGCAAATCAACGCAAGATGCAATTTCATGCTTAACAACTGAAATTTATAAAAATATGGATGACGGAAATGCTTCGTTATGTATATTCCTGGATCTTGCTAAGGCCTTTGACACTGTTAGTCACATGCAGTTGCTGGAGGCCTTGCAAGATATAGGAATAAGGGGAAATGCTCACAAATTAATTTCAAGCTACCTAACTCAGAGAAAACAATATGTAAGAATTCGTACCAAAACAAGCTTGGAAAAAAGTAGTAGAATATGGGGTACCACAGGGAACAGTCCTTGGACCTATGCTATTCACAATATATCTAAACAATTTACTTACCATTAATACTTCCGTGATGATCATAAGCTTTGCAGATGACACGGCAATTTATTATAAGGACCAAACTTGGTCGGAACTAAAAATTAAGTTGAATATGACATGAAATTAATAATAGGTTGGTTTAATCATAACATTTTAACAATAAATTATGAAAAAAACAAAGTTCGTACCATTTGCATGTTACAAAAATAGCTTTCAGTCATAACAATAAAAAATATATCTGAGTCTATAAAATTAAGTCAACAGATCATATAAAATATTTAGACGTAACGCTAGATAAACATTTAAGATGGGATGTACGTACATGTTGGTAATGTTTCTAGAACTTTAAGAAGTATTTTATACAACTTTAAGTATTCCAATAAAATACTTGATACAAGTCACATGAGAATGATATATTTTGCCTTAATAGAGTCTAGATTACAATATGCAATATTAGGATGGGGAGGAATCACTACTAGTTACCTGAAAAAATTAGATATATTACAAAAAAGTTTTTTAAAAATAATGTATGATAAGGTAAATACTTACCCTTTAGATCTCCTATTTACAGAATCAAAAATTTTAGATATTAGGCAACTATATTTCTGTAATGTTGTTACTCACATCTACAAAAACAAAACTAACTTACAATATATTGATCGTTACTACTCTACACGAAATAAAAAGAAATCTGCAAGTTAAAACAATGAAGTTGGAAAAAACAATAGGACAACGAAGCCATACCTATCATTGTTCAAGAGTATACAATTTTTTACCTGAACAACAAAAAAAATCAAATCAATGATATAAAATCTCTGGGATTATTTAAAAAGAAAATCAAAACTTTTGTATTAAATATAGATAGAATAACAACCATACACAAACCTATGTCCAAGTAATTATTAATTTTTTTTTTTTTTTTTTATTTTTTTTTTAAATCTATTTTATTTTACCCCAAAATACTATTGTATTGAGTTTATAATTAATCGCCTCTAAAATGTAAAATGTAAATTTGTCTGTAGTACATTGAAGGAACGGAAAATCTTTATCTACGCGCAACCTGTGGTTTTTTGCAGATTTTTTTTTTTGTTTATTTGCATGTATTATTGTAAAATTGCATTATATACTCATTGTAAACTATACTGTGAGCAGTGGTAAATAAACGTTATTATGATTTTTTTTTTCCGGAATATCCAATGCCGGTCAGTCCTCCCGTGGCCTCCGACGCCTCACGGGAGTCGCGCCGGCGCATCAACTACAGCCACTCCCCACATCCCGCAGGGTTAGTGACTGTAGATACCAGAATCATGTGCCCTAAGCAGACGGAGAGAACCAAGAATGACCGCCTTCTGCATTTGGCCTGCCAGCCACTCGGCTGATTTTTGGCAGGACGGTATGATCTTCAGTTCCGAGAGCAGCGTAGGCTTTATCCCTCCGAGTACAGCGATTATAAGGACGACCATTTTGACTGAGTAGCCTGGGTACAGCACTTGGAACTCGTACCGGAGATCGCGATATTTGGTCCATTTCTCCTCCTCCTTCAAGGTGATGTTTTTCTCCGCAGGTGCAAGAACTCGATGACATACATCACCTTGAGTTGATGGTCGAGGAGGACTATGTCAGGCTTGTTGGCTTGGATTAGCCTGACAGTCGGGAACGAGTAGTTCCAGTAAATCCGGCATTTCTCGTTCTCGACAACGGACTCAATATCTCCGGGGACGTAAGGCAGCACTGGTGTCTGGTCTACCCCGTACGAGTGCCTTAGATGGTAGTATATCACTCGTAAAGCTGCGTTATGTCGGTGGATGTAGGCCGAAATCGCATATATGGGGCATGCAGAAAGTAGGTGCATGAGCGATTCCGGCGCCTGATGGCAGGTCCTGCAGTTGATATCAGGAACCTCTACACGCCACACGCGGCTACGGTAGACCAAGGTGTTGATAACACCATCCTGGCAGGCCATAATGAATCCCTCGGTCTCTGACTTAAGCCCGGCCAACCTTAGAAAGGCGAAGGTCAGCATGATCGATAAACTCAGTGTTTCTATGTTCTTATAGAAGACACCATGCTGGGGTTTATCGACATGCTGCCGAAACAGATTTTCCTGTTCGGCAGCTCTGAATCGGGCTTTCAGACGAATTGGCTGAAGTTCGGTGACTGACTCTACATCAGCATTTCGCCTGATGTCAAATGCGAGACCGAGTTCATCTGCGGCTCTTTTCGCTGACTTGAACAATCCTGCTCCCACTCCTACAATTTCGTGATGTTTCACAAACCGCAAGAGGGGATCTGAGCTCCTAAGGATGTTACATGCTATACTCAGTACTACTCTGCCATGCATACACTCCAGGCTCAAGAGTCCTCGGCCCCCCCCGTTGACGTGGGAGGTACACACGAGGAACGGACGATCTAGGATGAATACTTCTGTGATTATTCATCATCTTGCGGGTATCTCTGTCTAATTGGCGCAGCTCATCTATCGTCCACTTTACTACTCTAAAGGAGTAGAGCAGAACCGGAAAGGCGAACTTATTAGTTGCAGACACCTTGTTCTTCCCCGAAAGTTCGGAAGACCAAATCTTTCGGAGGCGGTGTCTGTACTTGCCACGGAGAGAATCTTTTATTTGTGATACATCCTGGATGTGCCTTTGTTGCACACCCAGATATGTATAGGTCTCTCCAGCATCCAGATGTCTTAGGATGCTTCCGTCTGCGAGCTGCGCATCTTCAGGGAATTCCCCGCATCGTCCTCTCTTGAGGTGGACGACTGCACATTTATCCAACCCGAACTCCATACCAATTGCCCGCGTATATTCTTCGACCACCCTAAGAGCGTTTTGTAGTTCGCGCTCTCCGGAGGCATAAAGTTTAAGGTCATCCATATAAAATAGATGGGTGACCTTATGCCTCCGGTCGCTGGGTGGCCCACATTGATATCCGCGGGTTTGGCGGAGCCCAACAGACAACGGCAGCAGTGAGATGCAGAAGAGGAGAGAACTCAGGGAGTCACCCTGGAAAACTCCTCTCCTAAATGCCACCTGCCCTGTCGTGACCCGCTGTGCACCTGATGTTATAGTGAAGCGGGTCTTCCAGAGCGGTAGCAGCTGTTCTATGCATCTCACTAGTGGTGCTGGTACCGCAAGACATTCGAGCAAGTACAACAATAGCTCGTGCGATGTTGTATCAAATGCCTTGCGGTAATCAATCCAGGCCATCGATAGATTCCGCTTGTATTGCACAGAATCCTGTGTAATACAGCGGTCTATCAGCAGGCTGTCCTTGCAACCTGCCATGCCCTTCTTGGCACCTCGCTGTTCTTGTATCTGCTGGAAGACCGGATCAACAGACCTCAGTGTCCTAGCATACAAGATACGTGTAAATATCTTGTAGCAGGAGTTGAGGCAAGTGATCGGCCTATAATTCTTCGGGTCGGAAAGATCCCCCTTTTTGGGGATAAGCACAGTACGTCCCTCGACGAACCAGTCCGGAATCTGCTGCCCCTCATTCAACCATGAGTTGAAAACTCGCGCCAGACGGCGGTGAGTGGAAGGAAATTTCTTCCACCACCAGTTGTTAATGCCGTCTGGGCCTGGGGCAGTGAAGTTCTTGGTACCAACAAGTGCTTGTTGGACTTCCTCCGTACTGATTGCCGGGCACACTTCTTCTGGCTCTTCAAGATGTCTGTGACACAGAGCCTCGAAGTGTGCAATTGATGGAGTGTCGCTATTGAATGGACGCGTCGTTTCGTAGGTTCCCTTCCAGAGGGTTTCGACATCTTCTACAGTCGGCGGATTCTCGACAACACGCCGTGGCTCTTGAAAGAGGCGGGAAGGATTCGTACGGAACAAATTGTTTTGTTCCATACTCCTCACTCGTCTCTTCAATGTTTTCTTTATCGCCATGAGCGCTCGGATCCTATCTAGACAGTGCTGCTTGATGGTAAGCATCACTGTCAGATTTAGAGTATGGTGTTAACGTCTTAATCCGGCAGCCATGCGCCGGATCCTGGGAGTAAAAACTCTACCCGTCGTCTTATATTCCACCACACTCTGGATCCGAGAAGCGTGTTGTCTGGCCGACTGTATCTTGCCTTCGATTTTTTGTACACACCGCTTGGCTTTCTCGAGTCCGTGATTGGTTGACCTCTCACGGGGGACGAGTTGCTTCGCGGCGTTGTACACGGCACAGTTGATTTGCCAGATGTCTACATCTTCCGGAATTTCCTCATCGATGACGGCGTCCATTCTAGCCAGGTCTTGTGGCTTTAGATTAGCCTTGGTGTTAAGGCTAACCCTTGTCCTTAAGTCTATATCGGTGAACTCTAATGGATGATCCCCATCAGCTGGTAATTGCCGCAGTGGAACTGCGGCTGGCAGTTCTTCCAGCTGACGGGGTGCCCTTACGTAACCTGTGCTGAGCAGAAAGGATACTTGATCTCTCAGATGTTGTTGAGAGAAGGCGCGATGTTCTGGATGCATTTCGCACCAAAGTGCATGCAATCGCGCCATGTATCCCCTTTGCTCAGGTTCGCTACTCTCGCGGCAGGTCAGCAAGTCATCCCGAAGTTCCCTCGTCCACTTAAAGCATCCATGTACAGTTGCATTTTCATCATCGTTAGGACCGTCCGGTAAGGCCCCTCCCATCTGCCCTTGACCTCCATCCGACTGAGGTCGATTGTGAGGGGCCCTTCTTAGGTTATATGGAACCCATAGCAGTAGGAGTATCTTTTTTTTTTATTTTCTTTCGGAATATCCGATGCCGGTCAGTCCTCCCGTGGCCTCCGACGCCTCACGGGGAGTCGCGCCGGCGCATGAACTACAGCCACTCCCCACATCCCGCAGAGTTAGTGACTGTAGATACCAGAATCATGTGCCCTAAGTAGACGGAGAGAACCAAGAATGACCGCCTTCTGCATTTGGCCTGCCAGCCACTCAGCTGATTTTTGGCAGGCCGGTATGATCTTCAGTTCCGAGAGCAGCGTAGGCTTTATCCCTCCGAGTACACCGATTATTAGAACGACCATTTTGATCGAGTAGCCTGGGTACAGCACATGGAGCTCGTACCGGAGATCGCGATATTTGGCCCGTTTCTCCTCCTCCTTCAAGGTGATGTTTTTCTCCGCAGGTGCCGAGAACTCGATGACATACATCACCTTGAGTTGATGGTCGAGGAGGACTATGTCAGGCTTGTTGGCTTGGGAGTACCTTATTATTATTATTATTATTATTATTATTATTACTATTATTATTATTATTTAAGTATAAATAAATTAATGATAAAAAACAATGTAAAATGTTTTTATCATTGATTATATATTAAAATATTGGCTTCCCTATAATAATTTGTAAAACATCCCAAGCGTTCATTTACTCTAGAAGTTTTCTTTCCTCTTTCCCCATTTAGGATAAAGAATGAAAATATAATATCGACGGGTGACCGCAGATTTAAATTGACTTTCATCTCAAATAAAGCAGAGTTATGGATCTATGATCTCAACATTACTGATTCGGGAAATTACACATTTAAAGCTAGTAACGGCAAAACGGAAAGGACACTGAATCGCACACTTATTGTCCTAGGTAAGTTTTTATTTTCACTATCCATAATTAAGATAAGATAAGATATTCTTTATTTATCCATAGATAGATAGTATGTACTTAAAATATATATATATATATATATATATATATATATATATATATATATATATATATATATATATATATATATATATATATATATATATATATATATATATATATATATATATATATATGAGAGCGCAGCAAATCTTAAAGAAATGGCCAACCAAAAATTATCAGATAACTATGAAATAAAAGAAATAAAAAATGTAAATCCAAGATTGAAGATTGTAGGAATGTCTGAAAAGTACTCTGAAGAACAACTCCGACGATTTCTCAAGTGTCAAAACGTAATAAGTGATAACAGTGAATATAAATTAATTAAGCTTTGGCCAACTAAAAAACGTAGTGATATTTTTCAAGCTATTCTGGAGCTAGATGGAGACACATACTGCAAGGTAATGAATATGGGTACTTTGATCGTTAATTTCGATAATTGCATTATTTATGATGCTCTTAGTTTGAATGTTTGTTATAAATGTAGTGGCTTGAATCATCTTCAGAAAACTTGTAATACAGACGCAGCTTGTCCTAGGTGTTCACTCAATCACTGTGTCTCTGAATGTAAATCAGACGTTTTAAAATGTATCAATTGTGTTAAAGCCAAACTAGATGTACATAACCATGCAGCATGGGATGCAACCAAATGTCCTATTTACAAACAGAAACTTGAACAATACAAATTATCTTTGGGTACGGTCAAATAGCAACTAGACGAGAGCGCTTGCAATCCTAACAATATGATTAGTAATAACAGTCTTAGCTCATCCTCTCTAAATGATGAAGTATTAATTTATTACCAAAACGTACGTGGCTTAGAACAAAAACTCGCCAATTATTTGATACGTCCCTTACGTGCAACTATGATTTAATTAGCTTAACTGAAACATGGCTAGACTCTAATATATTTGATGCTGAACTATTTAATAATAACTATACCATTTTTAGATCTGACCGTAAATTTGATCTTATAAACTTAACAAGAGGTGGTGGTGTATTAATAGCTATCAAGAAAATGTATACAGTGTCTCAACTAAAATTACATGCGGTATTCCTAATGTTGATATGCTTGGCATAAGGGTTACGCTATGCAATAGTTACTTGTATGTTCTTGTTTTATACATTCCACCTAATTTGAGTGCTCAACTCTATGAAAATCTTTTGAGGAAATTCTAACCCTCGAGTTTGTTACTAGTAATGAACATCTTATTTTTCTAGGAGACTTTAATATCCCTGATTATGCTAATTCTCTCACGAATGTCTCTAATAACAATTCCATTATATCTATGCTGAGTGATTTTAGAGAATTTCTGGATCTTAAGCAGTGTAATAATATATTAAATGGAAACAACCGAATCCTGGATTTGGTATTTAGTAAACCTGATGTTGAGGTAAATAAGTCTCATGATTACCTATTACCTGAGGATAATCATCACCCTCCCTTAGACATATGTTTTAAAACGCCCCGAACAAGTAAAAAATTCTCTGTTAATCCTTCTCCTATGTACAACTTTAGAAAAGCTAATTTTCACCAATTGTATGGGGACTTAAGTAACGCTGATTTTTCTAGCCTTGCCCAATGTGAGGACGTTAATTATGCATGTGATATGTTTTACTCTATTTTAGACTCTATATTTGCCCTTAGTGTACCCAAAACTATAGCAAAATCAAGTAAATATCCGCCTTGGTATAACGGTAACATAATCCGTAGTATTAAAACGAAGAGTAAGCATTGGCGCAGCTACAAATCAAATGGCAGTGATTATGAATTGAATCAGTTTAAAATACTAAGGGCTAGGATAAAGACTGATATTGATATTGCCCATAAAGAATATCTTGTAAATATTGAAAGTCAAATTAAAACAAATCCGAATCACTTTTGGTCATACTTAAATACAAAAAAGAACAACTCCTCCATTCCTAACGTTATGACCCATAATGATTTCACATTAAGTGAGCCTCATGCAATAGTCAATTCATTTGCTACTTTTTTACAAGATGCATACACTCCATCCAGTAATTTTTCAGCAGACTCTGATATTTCTCATTGTAATATGAATAGCTTAAGTATACCTTACGTAACAGAGGATGACGTATTAAAGGCACTAAGAAAAACCAAACCGAAATGTACTACAGGTCCTGATGGAATCCCGCTTTCTTACTTAAAGACTGTGCCATCCTACTTGCCAAGCCTTTAACCTACATTTTTAATCTGTGTATTAAGACAACTAACTTTCCTGAGGTCTGGAAAATATCTAGAATATGTCCAATATTCAAAAATAAAAATTCTAGTGCCATTGAGAATTACAGACCTATAGTAATTCTTTGCAACTTTAGCAAGCTCTTCGAGAGTTTAATTTATAATATTCTTTTTAACCATGTACAGCCACAAATATGCCACAATCAACACGGATTTATGCCTGGACGCTCAACTACTAGCAATCTGATATGCATCACACAATTCTTAGCGGAAAACCTTGATGCAGGAAATCAGGTTGATGTCATTTATACAGATTTTTCCAAAGCTTTTGACAGGCTGGACCACGGTGTTCTGTTGTACAAGTTATCTGCGTTTGCTCTAACAGAATCATTTCTAAAATTTTTTGAATTCTGCTTGATGGGTAGACGATTAACTGTGCAGTATCGTGGGTTCTGGTCTGTTCATATCATTGCAACATCTGGTGTTCCTCAAGGTTCCGTACAGGGACCTTTATTATTTAATATTTTTATAAACGACATCATCAATGACTTACAGTGCAAAACCCTATTATACGCCGATGATTTAAAATTGTATACTCCGGTTGCTTGTGTAGATGACTGTGCTACATTACAAGGTGATCTATTACGGCTTTCCTCGTGGTGTGATAAAAATAGCTTGCAATTAAATATTTCTAAATGTAACTCGATGATATATTCTCGTAAACTAAATCCAGTTAAATTTGATTATCAAATTAATAATGTAGTATTAAACAACTGTACTGAATTTAAAGATCTTGGAGTTCTCTTCGATTCCAGAATATCCTTTGTCAACCATATCAATGTGACCACTGCTAGTGCTTATAAAAACTTGGGTTTTATTATACGCAACTGTAAAGATTTCAAAGAAGATACGCTAAAACTCCTCTTTAATTCGTTTGTAAGGTCAAAACTTGAATATGGTTCACTTGTATGGAATCCCGGTTATGAAAGTCATAAACTTAATCTTGAAAAGCCCCAAAGACGATTCCTTAAATATCTGTGGTACAAAGTTCTCGAAACCTACCCGGACAGGGGTTTGCCACACAATGTATTACTAGACGAATTTCATGTGAACAGCCTAGATACTCGTCGTATGTATTACTCTCTTGTTTTTCTTTTCAAAATTTTAAATAACAAAATAGGAATTTCTTAGTCTCATTAGTTTTCATGTTCCGAACCTACAAACTCGCTCGCAATCCACCTTGTTCTATTTGCCTGTGCCCCGAACCAATTTATTATTGTTTTCTCCATTGCATTGTATGTGCTCCAACTACGCCTCTCATCATAATAATATAGATATTTTTAATACGACAATAACTGATATTCGGAACTTTATTCTTAAGCCTCAGTCATAGGCCACGACACTTCACTGTGTTGTTACTATGAAATATATTGTCATCTGTTCTAGTTTTGTATCAATAACTAAGGTATGTTTCTCTGTGTTTATATTTATTTTTATGATTATGTGTGTAGGTATGTGTTTATTTATAATCAAAATTGAAATATTACTTTGTTAATTACCCCTTAATGCTTGTGTAATTGTACTTATATGTTTGTAATATCCCTGCCCCGTAATTGGATTTCTGTCTGGGCAGTTGTAACCAAATAAATAAATAAATAAATAAATAAATAAATAAATATATATATATATATATATATATATATATATATATATATATATATATATATATATATATATATATATATATATATATATATATATATATATAATATATATCTATAAATAGTGCACCGTAAAACGGGGAAAAAGTAGCTTCCTTCTTGAAAAAAAGTTTTTTTAAGGTACAACCACTTGGGACCTTCACAGCATGATAGCCTAGATCCTTGGCCATCTGTAATGGCCAATTACAACATTTTTTTTGGAGGTCAAACTTTTTTTATTACGAAGAATGTCATAAATTTGTCAAAATTAATTTTTCTTACTTTTTCATACATCCCTCATGATATCTCCGGAACCAATGGAGATAATTATGTGTATTTTTTTTTAATTGATAAAGGAAATATGGGCGAAGGTCACTGCTTTAATTTTGTTTTTATGGAAAATTTAATTTTTTTTTGTAAAACTAGGTAAAACTGGAACGTTTACTTTCCTTACTGCATTTTTTCGGTAAGCGAAAAACTTTTTTTATTTTAAGGAATTTTGTTATACCATATGCGTATGAAATAAAGCTTACACTTCAAGGAAGTTTTAAAAAAAAAGTTCAGTTTTCTACGACTTATAGTTTTCGAGATTTTGTTATTGAAAGTTACGAGTTTTTCGATCCTAGATGCGCCTCACTGCGGCGTCACTCACGTGTGTAGAGTATAGACTATTCAATACAAGTAATTTTATATTATACATATAGGGCCAGTTAGAAACAAACTTTTCTTTGTGTTATGTGAATGCGAATGAATATTATTTTTATTGAGTTTTTACATATTATTTAGTGCTTAACAATGGAATGTTTATTTTGTGTTATCAGAATTAAAATCAGGTAATACAATTCGGGTAAAATCTGTTGATACTGATGTCCTGATTTTGCTATTATATTATTACTGTGAAACACCAGATATGTCCCAAAGGAATATATTTATACAATTAGGACATAGTAAGAATATATATTTTTTGTCAATTAACAATATTGTGGCAAATTTAGGAGAGCAAATTTGCAAGAAATTATTAACGATTCATTGCCTAACTGGTTGTGACACAACTAATGCCTTGTATAAAATAGGGAAGAAAACGGCATTCGATGTTTTATATAAAAATTTAAATAATTTAAAAGATTTAGAAAACCTTCCTTTTCTGTCAGAGGATAAAGCGATGGAATTAGGGGGTAAAATATACGCTTTATTTATATAAGATTAAAAAGAAAAATATAAAATCCCTAAATGAACTGCGATGGGACTTAACAACAAGTACAAATCGGCCAGCTTCTGAGCTGCCTCCTACTGACCATGCTTTTGGACAACATTTAAAAAGGTTATTATTTTTCTATATCGCCCATACCTATTAAAAAAGAAACAAAACACCTACATGTAATTATTTTCTCTTTAGGTGTCTGTAGCAATTAAAAATTTGGTACAATAGCCATATACAATACATGCAGTTGGAAGATCCAACTCGATACGGTTGGACATTTGAAGAAAATGTTTGGAAGGCAACTTTTTTCTAGTCAAGAACCTGTGCTCGATATTGTAAGGCAAAGTTTGTCAATAAAATGTTCCGACAGGGTCTGTAACAACAACAAATGTACCTGTTTTGCGCAAGGTTTGAAATGCTGCAGTGAGTGCAAATATGCAAACTGCTGCAATCAAGGAACTGTCCAGATATTTTTAGATTCCGACGTTGAGGATTTTTTAAAATATTTTTATAACAAGTTTTAAATTTGTATTTTAAAATAAATAATTATTTCGTATTTTTTTTTCAGCTTTAGGTTTTAATGTATAAATATAATGGATTTTAAATAATGTGCAATGTAAATAATGATAAGTAAAACCTTCTAAGTGCTTATGAAAATAAAATTTATATTAAAGATATGTCAAAAATAATACTTTATAGTATGCACCCACAACACGCATAGCATACTGATTAAAGCACAGTAGAACCGGGGGAGCGAAGCTTCATGAAATATCCTGCCCGCAGAAACTTAATTTCAAATAACAATAACTTGAAACGTATAAGTCGTAGAGTATTGCGTTTTTTTTTTTACTTCCTTGATGTGTTAATTTTATTCCATATGCATACACTGTGGCCAAATTCCTTAAAACAAAAAAAGTTTTTCGCTTACTGAAAAAAAATACTGCATGAAAAATTAATGTTAAAGTATTACCTAATTTTATAAATAACTAGGTTTTCCATAAAGACTAAATAATTCAGTCACCTTCGCTCACGTTTCCTTTATCAACTAAAAAAAAAAAAACTTGATTATCTCAATTGGTTCCGGAGATATCGTGAGGGATGTGTGAAAAAGTACGAAAAATTAATTTTGACAGATTTATGACATTTTTCATAATAAAAAAAGTTGGACCTCCCAAAAAATGTTGTAATTGGCCATTTTAGATGGCCAAGGGCCTAATCTATTATTCTGTGATGGTCCCATGTGGTTGTACCTAAAAAAATTTTTTTGAAACGTTTTTGTCGGTTTTTCAGTGTACTAAAATAATAGTTACAAACTGGTACTAGTTTACATAATATATACATAAAATATATAGAAAAAAAAAACACAAACCTCAAGCAACATCAACTTGGCTGATATGCATTATCTTTTATAAAACATAAAAGTTTACTCTTAAATTGGTTAACGATATTAGTTAGTCTTAATTACGTGAGGAGGAAGATTGGATTGTACAACTACTTTGTGGAACAGACTTCTTATTGTACTACTCCTAGAAGTTCTTTTAACATAATAGTTATTTGCACAAGCCTTTCGTGTGTGTCATGTGTACGTCTGTAACAGGCAATAATTGTCGTGTAGATATTCCTGTAAAATGTTATTAATTATTTTGAAAATAAATGTCATAGTTTGGAAGAAGAGGAACTGTTTAATGTTAAGTCATTTTAATGTATTGAGCATTAGCTGACTACTAATGAAGCGGTTGCATCTTAGTATTATTCGCATTGCATTATTTTGGAGAACCTGGAACCTACTAAAATTTGTACAACTTGTATACAACACAGAACAGCAATAGAGAAAATGAGGTAGTATTAAGATATTATACACAGTTACTTTAGTAGCAGTTGATATAAATGGAGCCACTCTGCTAAAAAATCCGATCTTTTTGCCGATTTTCTTTGATACAATTCATATTTCTTCAATAAAAAACAAAAAAATTGTTTCCTATTTTATTTCTAGAGGATCACAAGTAATGAACAATTTGTCCTACGTTCGTCCGATTTCGGACTTTTTCAAGGTTAAAAAATATAAATTTTAATTTATGTATGGGAGGGTTTATTTTGTTTTTCATCATTATTTATGAAATATATAATTACGTGTAGTTCGACGAGTTAGGCAAAATGAAGATTTGGTGTTGTCGTTGATGTTTTCTTTTTAAGGTGTATGTGGAAGCAAAAGGAAAGTTTTCTTATGAAAATATTTTCATTGTGTAAAATATCATCCATATTCTATATGTTTGTTAAATTTCAGTTCACGATCAATTATCTAGATACTTTATTTCCAGAACAATTTCAACTTTTTTACTATTTAACTCGATACCAAGATTTAGACTAGCAAACTGTTTATATAGATAATTATTACCCACGAACATAAATTTGGATTTTAATTCATTTACTTTTAGATTATTGATTTTAATTTTTCCTGTCAATAATTTTAGTTCTAAGTTAACAGTACTTACCATATCCTCAAAATTTGTTCTCTTATAGTAAATAAGAATGTCATCAGCAAAAAGATGGATTTTACATTTTTGCAACACATTGCCAAGGTCAATAATATAAAGAATAAATAATAATGGACCGAGTGCACTGCCTTGAGGAACCCCAAAGTTGTTTACCTTGGCTTCTGATAAATTCCAAATCATTTTTGTTACTTGGTACCTATTTGTTATATAACTTGTAATCCAGTCTATAACGGTGTTCTCAAATCCATATCTCTGTAGTTTTAATAGTAGTATATTACGGTCAATTGTTTCAAAAGCATGCTTAAGATCAATGAAAACTGCGCAAATACCAACTCCTGCTCTGTCCAACAACTGTTTCCAATCTGAAATTACTAATTGCAAAGCCGTTTCACATGAATGTTTACCATGAAATCCCGATTGATATGTGCATAGAATATTATTTGAATTTATGTACTTGATTACTTGATCATAAACTATTAATTCTAAGATTTTTTCACAAAAAGGAAACATATTTACTGGTCTTAACTGTTCGGCCAGATTCGTGTTGGGTATTTTTGGTATAGGTACCACTATTGATGTTTTAAAATATTCAGGATAGCACCCTTTTCCAGGCTCAAATTAATCAAATTTAAAAAAGGATACCCCATTATGCGAAAATGATTTTTTATGATATCCGATTTCATCAGTGCTATATTTTTTTCTCTGTTTAGTCACAATTTTATTTAGGTTTTATAGGGTTATAGCATTAAATGATGCTAGAGTTTGCACCCGGTATAGTTTCATTAATTATATCAATATCGACATCATCTGTCCCTATGCTTATGATAATACTCTCAATACTACCTACATAATACTGATTCAATACGTCCGCCAAGTTATTATTATATATTACTCCATTACAGTTCAAACTTTGCAGAGCGCGTTCCCCGCTTTTTTTTCCCAACTAACTGCTTTAAA
The DNA here is from genome assembly GCA_029963845.1 of Rhamnusium bicolor. Lineage (NCBI taxonomy): Eukaryota > Metazoa > Arthropoda > Insecta > Coleoptera > Cerambycidae > Rhamnusium > Rhamnusium bicolor. The sequence goes on from JANEYF010005801.1 coordinate 44,567, forward strand.
CTTTTCCACATTAATTTTGGATTTGATATATTGCTATCTATATTTCTATTATAAAATATTGTTTTCGCTTCCTTTATAACTTTTACAGTATTTTTTCTTGTCTGCTTGTAGTAATTCCAATCCTCATCCTCGCGTGTAAAAACAAATCTTTTGAAAGCCCTATTTCCATTTGCAATAGCTTCCCTACACTTATCATCTAACCATCTATTTTCAGCTACCTTTACTTTTAAACATCTTGAAATCATCAACATTTTAATAGATTCGTTTATATTTAATTATGTTTTATACACTCTCACCGAATTATTAAGAATAATATTTTTTTTCTTCAACAACTAACTGCCTTGAATAGAGCCAGCGAATTCCGTGAAATTTATTTAAGGAAGAAAATACCGATAAAAAAATGCTCGTTAATATATCTGCGCTAACACGCTTTGTCGACACTGAATTAATATTACTTTAATCAATTTCTTTTTAAATCTCATTTACATTAACTCATTATTTTTTGATTTTAATGAAATTTGCTGGCGAATTCTAATAACATTTTTGTTCAAGTTAAAATTCCAAACTCCTCACACATTTCAAATAAAGTTACAACGTTTGCAGAGCAGAAATGGGTATTTGTACAGTAAACTAATTAGACTTGAATTACAAGCATATGGAATTTACAAAAAGATTACCTATAAGTTAAATAATTTAGAATATGAATAATTATGTGACTTTCAGAGGAACATGTTTTTATCAATTAACACTAAATTTACTAAGAAAATGTCGTTATAAAATAAAACAATCAAAAGATTAATCAGTAGTAGGTACGCCAAAAGGAAGTGTTCTTCAAAAAGTTCTCACTATTGGAGAAAATCATTCCTCACAGTCGTTTGATAAAGAAGAAATTGATCTCTTTTTAACAAGGGATTACATTTTGCACTACCTGCCTCTGAAGGCATTCTAGACGAGATTGTTGCAAGTGTTGAAAGTTCATTTCAATACCTTCCTGAAAGTAAAAGTCCATAAAGGATAGAAAATGTATCAAACGGTTGCGTAAAAAAGATTATTTTTACTTAAAACCTGATAAAGGTAATAAGGTTGTTATTTAAGATAATGAGGACTATTATGATTACCTAGAATGATTACTGGAGTAAGAAATGTACTTAAATCCTGTAACAACCTTATCACTCCAACTTTAAATAGGAGTTTACATGTATCTAACTCAAGTGAACCTAGACTGTACTAGTTGCCTAAGATACATAAACCGGGAAAGCTGGTGCATTCTATTGTTTCAGCAATTAGATCAATGGCTTATCTATCACCTATCAAAATGGTTATGAGAGGATGTTTACCTATTGCACCACCTAATACCAATGATTTTATTAATAAGTTGAAAAATATCCAGCTGCAAGAAGATGAATTTATCTCTTTTGACGTTTTTTCATTTTTTTTAAAGTGTTGTGATACAACAGATCTTGAACTACTTTGAAGGTCTACTCGACTCAAACAATTTCAGTCTAGATGTGGTAAAAGAATATCTTCAACTCACCAAACTTTGCATGAAACAAAATTGCTTTCGATTCAATAAAGGAACAGCAATGGGTAACACTTTGTCACCACCCATTGCCAACCTCTTCATGAACGGATCCGAAACAGAAGCAAAAGAATTTGAATTTGAATTTCTTCGAGGTTCAACTTAGGTATGTGGATGATATTTTTGCAGTGTGTGACATAAATGTTACTGATATTGACAACTTTGTTTCCAAATTAAACAATCGTTTCGCGTCAGTTAAATTCACCTATCAAAGGTTTGTAAAAGAAAAAACATTGATTAAGGATATAATTGCAAGTAATGGATAGTCTATAATTGATAAAATAATTAGGAAACGTAAATTTAGAGAGACTCGACATTTCAAAATGGAAGTATGGTTCGTTCATTTGTTCATCAGAAAGTAAACTGCAACAACTGTTAGGCAATCCAAAAGATAAAATTGAAACAAACGAAAAGTCGGGGATTTACGAAATTAGCTGCAACGACTGTAAATCAGAAATATGTTGGACAAACTAGATGATCAATTCAAACTAGATTCAAAGAATATATGGCTCAACTCAAATATGATAGAACAAATGTCTAATGTTGCCCAACATGCGTTTGAGAACAACCATAAAGTGGACAGCAATTTTAGATTAATTAGAAACGTAACAAATACTAGACAGTTGGATGCATTTGAAGACTTGTAAATTGCAAATCGTAAAAATAGTGTGAATAGTGACAGAGGGCTAATCCCATATGGTCCGCTCTGTTGGTTAGTAGCCTGGTTCAGAGAAATACTAGTAGGTATAAATAGGATATATTGTTAGCATAAGATTAGTTGTAATCATCTCTAGATGATGCCAACTTGGTTGGCGAAAGGCGCGTTGAGTGCACTATATTGTGTTTTGTGAAAAACCACGTGTGTTGGCTATACATCAAGGGTTCGACCCATCTTAGGAACAAATTTCGCTGAAAATATTATTACAATACAAGCCTTCAGCGTAATTTTTAGAAGAAACATTTTTTACTCGTCTTATTTTTTTCCACTTGAATCTGACAGTTATTCCATGTATAAGGTAAATTTTTCAACTAGATAAATCTTGTTTTAGATAAACCATCAGTTCACATAGACAAAGAATCATTCCACTTAACTGACACACCAAGTATAATCAAATGTCATGTATACGCTTATCCTGCACCTGAGTTTGAATGGCAATATAAAGCCTGTCAAACTGCTGCCTGCAATTATGTGACGGTAAGATTTAAGTTATATTTATTTATTTATATATTTCATGATGTTTTTTTGACTTCCCGCTCGAAGAGCTATACAGATCGAGCCAAGCCACTAGATACACGACTAGTTGTATGCACAGTTTACAGTTGCCCGTCTGAATACGAAGTTCGAACTGAATTTAATGATTGCGTCAGGGCGCTTGTCCGGAGCAGTGAGGAACAGGAACAGGCAACACTAAACCACAAGCATAACGCCTATTCATGTGACTAAACACAAACAACAAAAAAGCAAATTTCAGCATCGCTAATGCTGCAGTGGAGGCATGTTGCTTGTTCATCTAAAGTAATCTTTGCATATTAACGTACTTACTAAAACTATCTGAATATTTCACAATTTCAGTGTTTACTCCGAGACGCCACAGATAGTAAAACATTAAATTTATGAAAATATCAGAACACCACACCATCAAATATTGATTTTTCGAAAAAATTCTACAAAAATTAAAATTCTCATAAATTTTAAATATAATAAATAAACAAAAAAATATAATAAATAAATAAATAATTCAAATAATCCCAAAATACTCTTCTAAAAAATACGTAAATTGGATATAGTCTAGAAATTGGTGCAAATTCACGATGAAAGTTACGCTTACTTCGGTAATCAAAGAAACCATTTGAGTACCATACTTTTTTCTTTGAATTTTTTTTGGGTATACAGAGGGGAGAAAAATTTTTTTTTAATCGAATGGTTACCGATATTTGTCCGCATAGGTAGTTAGTATATGTACCCCACATACCCCAATTACGCTGGCAGACAAAACTTCCGGTCAGCGCGCGGTAACCGGAAATTGAAAAAAATGTATTTTAGTTACCGGACCAAACCCAGTGCAAAATATTTGTTTTGATGTGTACGGTACTGTATTATAGTGGCAGATATTTCTATCGGTCGGTTTTTGAACAATTTGCCATCAAAGTGGCGAAAAATGGATCAAAATTTGATATGTTGAAAAAAATAATTAAAATTTAATAAAATGTCTGCCCAGCCAACTTATGGTTCACAAGGCACTAAAAAACTTAAGTTCTTCATCGTGTAAATTTCAAAATGTTATAACTTTACAAAAAAATCAAAATTTTCAAAAACCCCAAAAAAAACGGGGTGATAAATTTTCCTTCTGATTACGAAAAAAAATAGTTTGCAAAGATTTTACTAATGGTCTAGAAGGAATCTGGGGAGGCTGCGCATTTTTGTAACTTCTTTTTCTCAATTTTTTTTCAATTTTTTTTCTGCAAAACTCCTTCAATTAGTACTGATAGTCGGCCTTCAAATATTGTTTGGGTTCCTGAAGGGAAAAATTTTCGTTTTTATAATTCCAAAATTTTTTAATATTTATAAGAAAAAAGTACAAACACGAAAAACTGAAAATATTTTTTAACCTTTTAAAGGGCGGTTTGGGGGGTTAAATTTGACAAAAATGTCTGTCAGCCAAGGTTATAGTTTTTTGTGCCTTGTGAACCATTAGCTGGCTGGGCAGATGTTTTTTTTTTAATTTTAACTATTTCTATTCTATTTTAACATTTCAACTTTTGATCCATTTTTCGCCAGTTTGATGGGAAATTGTTCAAAAACAGACTGATAGAAATGTCTGCCACTATAGTACAGTACCGTACACGCCAAACCAAACATTTTCTGTTCTGCAGATGCACTTAACTCATTTAGATTATAATATATTTCCATGTTAATATTATACAGTACGTCCATAAAGTAACGCATAAATTCATTACTAGGTAACTAAACAATATTATTGAAAATTCCCGAAATACGTCGATATTTGATTTTAATTTACTGTTTTTTCATATAATAATTTAATATACAGGGTGACCTACCTTCGAGTAATGACGTCATCACCGGTTTTTTAAATAGAACACCCCACTTTCTCCCAATTTCCGGATGTCTCTTGCTGAGCTGATTCCAAAAATGTATCACAAGTTGCTTCAAATTGGTACAGGGTGGGCAACAATACCAAAATTAAAAGTTATTTACAAATGAATTAAACGTACTAAAAAAATTAAATGAAATTAACGTATTGTGATACAACTACTTTGATAGACTATTAAAAAACACCCCAACCACGTTTATTAGTAATCTTTGCCCCTTCACTATACCGTACTATTTTTGTTGTTTGTAGGCATTTTTTGCCATTTGTTTTTTTAATTGACGTTAATAACTGTCATAAAAAGTTCACTTCTGTATTGTTAACGATTCAAAGTAGGTACGTTTACGTGAAATCTAAATCTAATTTATCATATTAAAACTATTTTTTGAAAATGTATTTAACTGAAAGGGAGAGGATTGAAATTTTAATGACGATTGGTGTTGGCGATAGGATGCAGACTCAACATGAGGTATGCAGATTATTCCATGAAATGCATCCAGATCGTGAGCCTATTTCACAATATGCGGTAATATGAATAGAGCGAAAATACAGAGAATTAGGACATGTGAGGGATGCACCAAAGCAAGGTAGACCTAAAGTTAATGAAAATATTCCATAAGACGTAATCTTGTTGGTAGTAGAAAATCTACATTGTACAGTGCGGGGGAATATCTAGGGATTTGAATATTGGAAAGTCATCAGTGTCGAACATTTTTAAAAAGGTAAAATACTATCCTTATAAAATACGTCTCATCCATGAATTGGCTAAAGACGACTTTGGCCGACGAAATGAATTCTGCGAGTATATGATCGACCAAAATAATCGAAATAACAATTTCATTGCTAACGTTTTATTTTCCGATGAAGCAACGTTTATCAACGGGCATACTAATTGGCAAAGCACCCGTTTTTTGTCTCAGGAAAATCCACACTGTGCACGAATACCAACGCATGACCACAAAAGGTCAATGTGGGCTTATTTGAGAAATACAATTGTTGGTCCATATCTTTTTGAAGAAAATTTGACAGGAGCATTGTATCTGAATTTCTTACAAAATACATTAATCTGATTTGACCCGGCTTTTCCTTATTCATGGCCATCTAGCCTTGAAAAGGATGCCGCACCGCCACATTTCGCTGCAGCTGTGCGCGAGTTTTTACACAGAACCTTTCCAGATCGGTGGATAGGAAAAGGGGAACAGTGGAATGGCCCGCTAGATCACCTGATCTTAGTCCACTTCTTTTTATGGGGTTATTTAAAATCTAAAGTCCATACCAACATACCTGGCAATATCCGTGAGCTAAAAGAACGAATCAGGCAAGAAATGTTGAACATAACACCCGCTGTGCTACAAAATGTCAGAGACGAATATTGCCCCGGTTAGGTCCATTGTATAGCGGTCAATGGAGAACAATTTGCACATTTATTGTAAATTGTCTTTTGTAAAAATACAGTAACGTATAACTTTCTAATTAAATTTTTATAAACACCTTTTGTATTGTTGCCCACCCTGTACCAATTTGAAGCAACTTGTGGTACATTTTTGGAATCAGCTCAGCAAGGGACATCCGGTAATTGGGAAAAAAGTGGGGTATTCCATTTAAAAAAACCGGTGATGACGTCATTACTCGAAGGTAGGTCAACCTCTATATTAAATTATTATTTGAAAAAACAGTAAATTAAAATCAAAAATCGACGTGTTTCGGGAATTTTCAATAATATTGTTTATTTACCTAATAATGAATTTATGCGTTACTTTATGGACGCACTGTATATTTACATTACATTGTTATTTCAGATAAATGGAACAGTCATAAAGAGTGAACTATATGAATTTATATCTGAAGTAACTATTAATGCCTCTGACTCCGGTTACGTCAAATGTTCTGCAAGAAACAGTGAAGGATTTGACCAAGCTATTTCAACATTTTATGTATCAGGTACCACGTTTTTCTAAATAATCACAGTATCCTTAATATAGTACTTACTGTAAAACCTACAGTTTTTGTTAATAATATTTTTGCACTTTTTTTAATACGAACTGGTTTCAATTGTATCAACTTAGAACAGTTAGGACCCTCGCTCATCAGCGGCCAGGTCGTGGCGGCAATGGTAGTTGCGGCCAGAAAATACACGACCGAGAAAGCGACCAACGCACACTCTACACTTGAGACGGTGCATTTTAACGAGTGGCAATGTTCCTATACAGATTGTACTGTGCTAGCCGCTGTGTAGTCGACTGCTAGTGCGTTACCATCCATTAAGAATATAGCTTATCGTAAATTTATACACACTGTATACAATATAAATTAGGGAATTTTCTAAGTTACATGAGTAATATACCTTCTCTATTATTATTTTCTGTATTTTCAGACGTTTCTGGACTTCAAAAATGGTTAATATTCCTAACTATATTCCTTAGCATTCTTTTTGTTACCGCCATTGCAGTTATATACATAAAACTTAGAAAGGAGAAGGTAAAAACTAAGAAATAATCTTTTATTAATAATTTTAGATCATTCAATTTATATTTTAGAAATTGCAGAGAGAACTAAAGAAACTGGGGTTAGCAAATTTCGTGAAGGGAGCAGTACATAACATAAACCCCAAACTAGATATAAATGATCAAGCTGAACTCTTGCCTTATGAACGAAAATGGGAGTTTCCAATTAAACACTTAAAATTAAGTAAGTAATATTATGCTAATACAGTTTAAAAAAATAATAATACGAGAGTAGAAATGAGAGTTGATTTACAAAAATGCTTTTATTTTAATAGGTAAACAACTGGGATCTGGAGCATTCGGCGTGGTCATGAAAGGGAGAGCAAAGAATATCGTTAAAGGGGAACCTGTAACTACTGTTGCCGTTAAAATGGTTAAGAGTACAGACAATGCGCACATCACCGCCTTAGCTTCGGAACTGAAGATTATGATTCATCTGGGAAAGCATTTGAATGTTGTTAATTTATTGGGAGCCTGTACCAAAAACGTAGCAAAAAGTAAGTGTAGATTTGACTCTTCTAAGTATACAGGGTGGTCCGAATTTAAATCGGGAAACTTCGCCAGCGGATACGACGCCTAAAAATAATAACTTTTTGTCAATATAAACATATATCGAAAAACGAATGGATATCAAGATACAAGGTGTTGAAGTTAGGAAAAAAAAAAAAATTGACATTTTCTACAACGATGCATTTCCGCAGCATTAAATTTGCAAGTGGAAATTTTGTATCTACTTCAAAGTTGCGTCATAATTTTGTTTTTCTTTTTTAAATGATGTGGTTTTAAATCATTATAAAATGCTATTTATCTGAGATAATTCTTTTATCTACAGTTCCTGAAATTTATTAAACAAAAAATTAATAACGATTGTAGCATTTCAATATTAAAATTTTTTATTTATAACAATGAAATTTTATTAACAGTAATTTCAATTAAAGGAGTTGCTCAAAATGCATCCATTCACTTCGACACATTTTTAACATCCTCGAAACATTGAATTTACGGCAGCTGAAATCATGTGGCGATTATTAAGCAAATTATTGCAAACCTCTTGAATCCTCAATCTCAATTCTTCTAGTGTATTCACTGGCGTAGCATATACTTGGTCTTTTAAGTATCCCCATATAAAAAAGTCTAAAACAGTGAGATCTGGGGATCTAGGTGGCCCATTGATTGATCCTGATCGGCCTATCCAACGTCTTGGAAAATGAGCGTTACACCATTCACGCACATTAATTCCATAGTGAGCTGGAGTTCCATCGATTTGGAACCAACATTCATGTCTTATAATAGGGGGTACATCATCGAAAATATCTAAGAAATTATTTTCCAAAAAGTTCAAAAATAAAGCTGAATTTAGCCTATGGAAAAAATATGGTCACAAAGGTTGTCATCTATGCTTCCTATTTAAACATTCAAGCTAAATTCAGTCTGAAATGATTTAGGACGAATAGCATGGGGATTTTCTTGTGCCCATATATGTAAGTTGTGATAGTTTACCACACCTCTTCATGTAAACGTAGCCTCATCTGTCCACAAAATTTTTCTTAAAAACATTGCATCTCTACGGATAGAGCTTATTAACCAACTACAAAAATTTGTTCGTCTAGGTCCATCTTCGAATCTCAGATTTTGTACAGACTGTAAATGGTATAGTTTTCTATGATCTTTATGCAGTGTGCGTAGAATTTTAGTTTTGGATATTCGTAAATTTTGTGCCCGGAGCTGCTTGCTAAATCTACGAGAACTTAAACGGTTGTCATTATCGAAAACATTTAATATTTCATTTTTATGTCTTTCGTTTCTCACATCTACTTCCCTATGATTATTATTTAACCCAAACTCTCGAAAACGACGATGTGTGTTAATAAAAACTTGAGGATTTGGTTGTCTTCTATTTGGAAATCTTATTTCGTATTCTCTCGAAGCGTCTTTTGCATTTCCATCACAATAACCATACATAAAATGTATATCAGTATACTCTTCATTAGTAAATAAATTCGGCATGATAATATAAAAGAGAAGATTTCAAGTAAATCACAAATTAAAAAGAAATACGATGCTAATATAAAAATATAAATAACAAGTTTATAACTTACAATTTTGTCATAACGCATGTTTGCACAGCCAACTCTTTTTGATTTCCACTTTCAAATTTAATGCTGCGGAAATGCACCGTTGTAGAAAATGTCAATTTTATCAAAAACCATAAGAATTTCGAAAAGGAGCCAAAAATACTTTTTTGCTTTAAAAGGAACGTAGATTAAAATGTTTCTATTAAATTTGACCAGTGGCGTACAAACAAAAAGTTGTTGTGGTTTGAGTGGTAATCGATCAGAAAGGAATAATCACCCAGTGTAATATTTTGGACAAAATTTATTTCAACTGGTATGATTGCCTTAATTATATCTGTATATCAAATTTCAATAAAAAAATTTTATTCGTTATTGAGATATTTGGAAAAAAAATTTTCCCCTAACTTCAACACCTTGTATCTTGAAATCCATTCGTTTTTCGATATATGTTTATATGACAAAAATTTATTATTTTTAGGCGTAGTATCCGCTGGCGAAGTTTTCCGATTTAAATTCGGACCACCCTGTATATGCAATGTCTCAGAAAAATATGACATTTTGAATTGCGCAAAAATAGTACCTTTTGCATGACCAGTGGAGTTATCTTTCATCAATGGTGTCATATTAATATTTTATATGTACTACAATCCGTTTGTTGAGTATTGGCCTATTCTAGCCTCTTCCTCCGATCTTTCTTATCCTTTACTGCTACCGTACAATTCCATATCCCAAGTCTTCTTACATCCTCCGAAAGTTTGGCCTTTTTTTTACATTGGTCTACCAGTTGAACATCAGATAACTACCTGACCAGATTCGAATTTTCCATACGCTCTACAGAAGATGATGATTGATCTTTGTATATTCCAGTAAAGCTCGTGGTGGTACCGTCACCTCCGTGTATTATTTTTGGGGGGGGGGGCCAAATATTTCTAAGTATATTTAATTCGAATACTTATGTGACCCTATTTAATTTCGAGAAAGACGATTTTATTTTAAAGGGGTGTAGTGTGATGACTATATTCAAGACTATGATATTTAACTAGGGGAATTGTTGTTTGATGATTACAGTTTTTTGTATTTAAATAAGAATTATTTAGAGGTTCCAAAGCTATATTTAATGTTTGGAAAATACAAGGACACCGCAAGTTTTGAAGAAAGAGTGTTAAGCGAAACACTGTCAATAGAAAGTATGCAGTAAGATGTAAGATGTTAATTCATATCCCACTTACATTCATTGTCTCTAGTTTGGCCAGTATTCTCTGTCACTTAGTAACCCATATATCTAGAAGTACTAGTAATAATTTTAAAATGGAAATTTCACTCTACGCTATTTCCTTTTATTACTGAATGTTCAAAATTATTTTCCTTTCTCAAATAATTCGACAATTTCTTTCAGGGGAATTGCTTGTTATAGTTGAGTATTGCCGTTTTGGTAATTTGCAAAATTATATCTTCCGGCACAGGGATCAATATGTAGATCAGGTAGATCCAAAAACGGGACGAATAGACTATACAATTGGACAAAAATATTTCGACCGCACTTACTCAACATCAAGTGACGGAAGGTAAGATTTTTTAGTTAATATTAATAGTCGTCAAAGAGAAAAGTCGACACCTACCAGCAGAATCGAGTTTTATCATTCATCTTTTTCATCTTGAATTATATATTTACAATAAGAATATTTTCTTCACTTCTATTCCAAATTGAATTTAATCCATTTCCAAAAAAAATTTTCCTTAAAAAAAAAACGCCAATTACTTGGGGATCAGAACTTCCTCACCGTAGTAAAACTCGATGTGTGGTGAACTTTGTAATAAAAGTAATTTTTGACGTTTTAAAAAAAGGCACATTTTTTTTAGAAATATCAAATTTTAAGAAGAGCCAATCAAAATTAGAATTTTATGGTGTTGCCAAAATGTTTACAAAATTTTAATTTATAGCTTTATTTAATCATGCGAACACCATATTATAATGGGTTTGTAAAACAGATATGACTTATAATCTTTAATCACGAATAAATTTTTTTGTAAAGTTAGAAATAGAAATGTTGGGGCCCGGTAAACCTCGTTCCAGGGGACCGATTTTGATCATCA
>JANEYF010005802.1:0-48427 GCA_029963845.1 Rhamnusium bicolor
AAAATTTAGTTTTTTTCACTTTTTCAATTATATGCAGATTATAACTTGTCTTAGACTAACCCTTTGAAGATGACATGTTTATGTCGATAGTACTTGGCACAGATTTTAAATAAATTTTACACACTGAATACCTTAATTTTTTTTTCACTTTATATTACTACTATTAGCTACTATTAATTCTTCCTAAATTAATATTGTTTATAGTCGGAGAGCTGGCGTCCAAAATGTGCAAGAGTTTTCTCAAAGCAAATTTTTTGAGATTAGGTTACTTCTTAGTGATGGAAAGTAACTGTAGAGTCAGCACATCCGGTACCGGGACACCTGGCGCTGGGACGCTCGCAAAGGTGTAATATTAATTAACGTCTCTAAACTGTTTTCTCAAAGCTCAAAATTTATAGCGAACGAGCAAATATAATATAAAACAAGAATCCAACAGTCAGACAGCAAAATATAGGGACACGTGGCGTCAGCGCTACTTCATACCTGTCAAAAAAATGACGTGTGTCAAAGTGATTTCTCAAAGCTGAAATTCTCCAAAACATTAATTAAAACTATAAAGTTAATAAAGGAGACAGTCAGACTCATTTATGATAGGACCACGTCAGTCAGCAGTCGATAGATGTGAGAACGGTAACTGCGCGCATTAGTACGCCTTTTCTCAATTAATATCGTTTATTTTATAACTCAATGGAATGTGGGTTACCAGGGCCGGCCCGATGGGCAGGCGAGCCAGGTGGTCGCCTGGGGCGCTGAATCTTGGGGGCGCTGACTTGCCGCAAGTCGGTTGTAGTTACTGAATAATTAAATTTAAATTTTAATCAAAAGCACGCACTACAAATAAGTCCGCACCTGCCCGCCTATCGGTAAGCGTGCTGTATGATAACAAAAAATCAAAGTAATACCGGCCGGCGGAGTACAAAGTGTTGGCGTGGCCATGATGTTTACGTTTTATCGTTTTTATATAGAGCGCCGACTGTTGGTCTTCTTTGACTGAGTTCTGAATTTTCTGTATTTAATTTTATTACTTATTCTCTAACTAAAATCAAAGAATAAACTACTCTTTGCTAAAGAAGCGAATTGTTGAAATCAGTCTATTATATTAATATTATTACTATAACAGTATAGTACGGTACGCGTTTAAGTTTCCAGTGCTTCAGTTAGCATATTAATATATGTATAATAGATATAACATATCGTGTCATCTTTTATTGCAGCTTGCCAGCTTGTACTAGCTTTCTTCGGACTTTGTATATTAGTTATTAAAAACTAAATTTGCGTTGTGTATTGTGTTTGTTGACGTTATAAAATTGAGAAATTTGTTTGTCAATTATATGGCTTGAAAAATACTTGTGATGTAAATGAGGCTCGCTTTCTACTTTTCAATAAGACTTACGCATTCGAAGACACCAACGACCCTTTCAAAATTGCCACGAAAAACGTCGATGGTTCCAATTTACCGCCATGCAAGACGGAATTGAAAAAACAAATACAAAGGGCTGCGTATATATCGAACATTTGGAGTCATGCTGATGAAAAAGTGCCCACTGCAATGATTCCAGAGGAAAACGGTTGGTAGTTGATCGATGGCCGATATGATTTTAGTTGGTACGAAGACGATCAGCTACCTAATTTCATTTCTGACGTTTTGATTCAACCGGATGATACACCTGCAGGTAATTTTTGCCAGTCGACTCGCAAATGTGATTCAAAACCTTACTTATTAATGTAATGTATTGCTTAACCCTGAATTTTTTATTTGTACACAGATTCGGAATCACCCACCACTGATGACGCCGAAGAATATGGTGCAATCGCGTTTTATTCTGATGAAGATAGTGGCGAAGAACACGACGACAGCAATGATTCTGACGATTAGATGTTTTTTTTTTCAATGAATCAATGATTCTTTTTTTTTTTCTGTTATAAAATAATTAAAATTATTATTTCTTGTATAAAATAACTGATATCTATATAATAACTGATATATAACAATTACAATTATTAAGAAACAATTAAAATTATTTTTTTATATAAAATAAATGATATATATTGAGAAAAGGCGTACTAATGCGCGCAGTTACCGTTCTCACATCTATCGACTGCTGACTGACGTGGTCCTATCATAAATGAGTCTGACTGTCTCCTTTATTAACTTTATAGTTTTATTTAATGTTTTGGAGAATTTCAGCTTTGAGAAATCACTTTGACACACGTCATTTTTTTGACAGGTATGAAGTAGCGCTGACGCCACGTGTCCCTATATTTTGCTGTCTAACTGTTAGATTCTTGTTTTATATTATATTTGCTCGTTCTCTATAAATTTTAAGCTTTGAGAAAACAGTTTAGAGACGTTAATTAATATTACACCTTTGCGAGCGTCCCAGCGCCAGGTGTCCCGGTACCGGAAGTGCTGACTCTACAGTTATTTTCCATCACTAAAAAGTAACCTAATCTCAAAAAATTAGCTTTGAGAAAACTCTTGCACATTTTGGACGCCAGCTCTTGGACTATTAGTTTTAACTATAACTGACTAAATGTAGAATTTAAAATATCTAATTTCCTATTTATTTTATTATCAAAAAGTTCAGTTGGCTTACCTGAGAAGTTTGAAACATGTTGGATCTGGGTTGAAGTAGGTGAAACGTATCCCGATTACGATTAAAGAGTCTTGGTACTTTGAATTGCAATAAGGACAGTATCTACTGTACACTATCAATAAGATTATGTAAAAGTTTCTATAAGAATATTATACTATTGATCTAGGTTTTCTTGACTAAAGTTGTATAAGAATAATGTTCTAATAATAATTTATGGTGTGCATATAAATTATAAAAACGTGTTTCTTTAAAGTCTAAATATTTATGTCAACAGAATCTTAACTATTCCGGACAACGAAACGAAATTTTTTTCAACTAATACTTTACAATCTCATTCATATGATACTAGAACGATAACTCCGTTAATATAAATACCTAATTATTAATGTTGTACATTTAGAAATGGTTTAATAATAACTTGTTCGCCATACACTATTTTATGATAAGACAAAAGATCTTGCAGTTGTAGACAGTGCGAAAGTTTTTTAATGTTCATTAAAAGTTTCACATCATCAACAAAAAAGAGAACTTTAGAATATTTTAAGACATCTGGCAAATCATTCACAAATAACAAAAACAATAATGAACCCAGGTAACACCCCTGATGTTGGTTTGAATTTGTTGAATCTAAATACATTTATCTTTATAAATATTTTTTCTCTGTTAAGTACGAGGTTAATAAATGAATTATAAGCTCGTAAATATCAAATACTTTTAACTTGATAATCAAAATTTGATGATATAATTTATTAAAAAATAGATGTGGTTTTACAAATCAGTACTCGATAAAGACATATATGTTTAAAAAATTCACTTTTTTTAAATTTATAAAAATACTCCTCAGCAACAAGACGTTCTCTTATATATTTGGTATTTTTTATAGATAACTGTAATGATGGATAGTGACTATCCTCCCACGTAAGCGAATTTTCATATCTAGTTACTTCTATATCAAGACTGTTTAATATTAGGTCTAGTTACGAAGTTTTGATTTGATATTGAGTTAAATTGTTTAGGAGCTCAATATTCTATAAATTAATTTAAAAAAATTTTAATTGAAATATAACCGTAAATTAATAGGTAAAGAATGATAAATATTATTGTCAACTTAATTTATGAATAACTAAATTAAATCTATTGAATCTTCCGTGTAACTATTCCAAAAAGTTGGCAATTACAACATTATAAATCTATTTATAAATAAATTTGTTCAAACTTAATTATTATTTGAACTGTACATGGGCTAAATCTGGTTGAGCGATTAACGTAACTGTTTGGTAACGGTAAAGTAAAGTATGATTTTTCAATGATACTATTAACACTTATTGCAATTACTCTGGTAATTTGAGACAGTCCTATTTCTAGTAATTCCGAAATGGTATTTATTCATTATTTGTATCTTAACGACTGTACAATAAGATATCTTGGCACAAAAGACTATGATCAATATTCTGTAATTAATTAATAACGAATCACATTTAGGCTATGTGGTTTCCGTGCACGTAGAAAATATTGTTAATTTATTACGTATGTTCATGTAACGTAACAATGCTTAAAAACCAAACAAAAAGACGTACCAAATTTAAATATCATACATATTTTATAATCTCACATTAGTTTGAATCAATTTGTTTTTATAATTATTTCCTGAAACATATTATGTATTACACTTACAGCAATTTGGATACCAATAAATATGCATAATTGATGTTAAACACTATTTACGTTGAGAGTATATTACACTGCGAATTAAATACGCAAACAAATTGTCCTAATTATTTATTTGATTAACTGTTTTTATTTTTAATTATTTTAATTTATAAGAATTATTTCAGTATTTTAACATACAGAAACTTTAATTATTTTGTTATAAAAGTAGTGCTTTTTTCTAGTTCCTTGGTCCACAAATTATCTTAAAATTTCAGATAATAAATCAACATTATATGGAAGAGTCATCCAGACCTCTCAATGTAAGGTTAGGTGAGCATAATTATTATATTAGGAAGGGTGAAATCGAAAAACCGGAAATTTGTGAAGATGCTGCGGAAAATGGACATAAAAGAAATTTGGATTTGGAGAGAGTTTTAACAAAAGAACCAGACAGCAAAAAATAAGAATAAGGGATCAGCAATAATATTATTAAAAATTAAGAGAAATGTTTATCCAATTAAGTGCTCCGTAGATTTTGATACAATGTGGTTATCGATACTAAAAGAAAAATTGAACAAAATTAATATCGAATAATTTAGGTATCAATAGTTGTATGTATGTAGGCTTCTATGGATATCATATAAACAAATAATATACAGGGTAGACAGTTTAAAATTTATCACCCTCAGTTTTTCTAACACTTAAGTTTTTGAGAAAAGCGCTCAAGCCCTTTCGACTTTTTTTCGAGGGAGGCATATAACAGTAATATTTTCAACTCCCTTACTTTATCCTTTCTGCTGGGAAAAAACCTCCTCAAACATTTTAAGATTAAATTCATATGGGATTCACGGATCCATGGCGACCACATGGCCTCGTATGTCCAATAAGAATAAGAACAACTAGATTATCACGGACTACTTCAAGGTCGCAATTTACGAAAATTAGTCAATTTTTTTCCGTATCATGGACACGTTATGGCTATTTTGAACATGTGCATTTTGCACGTTCTGTTCCTTATTTCTGCTCTTTATTTCTGATCTCACAATCTCCAACACAAAACGCATACGTGATTTATGGATACTCCATCAGGTCGATCAATTATAACTAAAGGCCGCAGATCAGGTATTCACTTCAGTTACGGGCTTACGTACAACCCTCTTACAACTAATAAAATGAGAATAAATATTGTGAAATTCAATGGTACACAATTTTTTTAGAATTAATTATCTTCTCTCATGCTCTTGATTGTATATTATTAATTCTTTGCAAAATACAACACGTATGTACTCGCGTAATTAACTGAAACAGTAAAAAGACAGAAAACTGTATAAGTATAAAATTTGAGTACTGTCATGTTACAAATATATGCTGTATTGTCATCTTTTAAATGTCGCTTTCAGAATGCAAATGGCTTTTTATGACCGGCGCGGCGCCAGAATTTAACTCCAAATCATTTAGAACAATAATTATTTATAATATACTTTTATGCTAACTAACAATTGTTATTTCGAAAAAAATGTTACTTGAAAATGTCTGAATAGGATAAAAGTAATCGTAAAATTAAAAATTAAAGTGAAAATTAGACAAGTAAAAAAACAGTGTCTTGTAATTACTTTATTTCAGTTGTTATATTGTTTGAAAGTTATTTGTGGCATCCTCTAATTTTTCCTTTTTCTTTCTTGGGACATACTACCACATGATTAACCTTCGTTATCTAAAAAATATAGTTAGTTACCCAATATGTTACTAAGATAATAAACCTCTGCGCTTGTGGCTTTACGTGAAAAGATTAGGCAGGGGGGTGTTTTTTGACAACTAATATGGGACAAAACATAATAATATATTTCCCCTAACGTTTCGTAAAACGAAGCTGTTTCCCTTTTTACTTTCTTGTAAGGAAGTATAGTAATCGTGATTTTTTTCAACCTCGAGTTTTGATTGATTTATATGTTTTGAACCCTCCTGAATCCATTCTGACTATTTTCCGAATGATGTCTGTAAGTGCAACTGTGTGCGGATGTGTGTATGCGTATTATGTGTGTATCCGCGATAACTCAAAAAATACTAATTGGAGACTTCCTAAATTTGGCAGTTAAGATTGTCAACAACAATTTAGGTGATACATTAAATTTGGTGAATGTGGTGTCACCAGAGAAGACATAATGAATGAAAGAAGAAAAAAAGGTACAATTTCTGGGAAAAAAAAATTAAAGTTTTTATTGCATTTCTGGACGAATATCGACGAATTATAATGAAAAAACATAACTTTATAAAAAAAAAATCTGTCCGCATGTCTGTAGTATCGCGATGGCAGCCACAGTTTTTTGAGATAAAGCTAAAGGCCAAAGAAAATGAAAAATTCGGCGATGAGCAAAATTGGCCAGCTGAAAGGGGGTTCATGGGATCCAAACTTTTTTGTATTTGACTACAAAAAAATATATTCTTGATGAAAGATTATGAATCATGTCTACTATATCAAGCGAATAAAATATATTTTCCAAGTGCTTAAATAAAGCTGATGTAAACTGAAATATTTTACAAAATTGGCCTCATAAAATGAGGTTAGGCTAAATTTAACAGTTTTACATTTGAAAGGTCTAATTTAGTTACAAAAATGTCAATGTCAATAACAAAAAATTATTAAAATATATGACAAATTATTAGTGACGGTGTCGAATGACGCTGATAATTAATTATTTAAAAATGTTAATGAAATATTTCAAGGTACGCCATTAAAATTTAATTGAGAGAGTGAGAATTAAATAAAATAATTTTTTTTAGATCAGGATGATATATACTGGTATAAGAAAGTTATGTGCTGGCCACATCAGGTATTTTATTTAAGTGCTTCCTTTCTGCATACTAAAAAAAGTAATTAAAATTTAGTTCCTGTAGCACTTACGATTTGGATCTACCCATCTGATGCAATTTTAGCATTTTTTATACGATACGTTTCCAAAGAAAAATTGATGAAAAGTTTTTTTTGCGTAAGTACTTTTCATGTCCATCCAAAACAAACGTGGTTTTCTCTTCTCGGTTTATTTGCATCACTTCGTACTTGCACAGTCTTGCAGACTATTAACAGTAGTTAAATTCCATTTTGTAAACATCTACTGTACTACATATACTCAGAAGCTATACAAATAATTACTTGCCCATATATTCTGTAGTTATTGGTACCATTTTAGTATTAAAATTCGGAAAATCCTTTTTTAAATTTGGGTGCCCTTTTATTGCCATAATTTCTTTTCTTCGGTTGTCAAAGGTGAGCTCAAAAATGAACATAAGTGAATAGGGGAATGATGAGAAAAATTAAGATAGATAGAGGATAATTCTGCAGTAATCCATCCTCAATTTTCTATTTGGGTTATTTTATTTATATATATATCTATTGCATAACTATACATTTGTGGGCGAATTTAGGTAGAAATATATTCTCATTTTGTCAGTTTATTAATATACCATTATTACTTACCTCAGTAGTTAGAGTTTGTACACTATTTTCCAAAGTAGTAAACACCAATTTTTTTTAAAACCACACGACATCCTCGTTCTGCACTTGTGGCAACTATATAATTAGATCATTAACCGCTTTGAAAGAAAACTTAGTAAAAACTTAAATAGAAACTTAATAATAATATTATAATAACTGGATTACAAAACTAAATAAAGAAAATACAACAAAAATGCAACTAATGTCAAACTGTCAATATAATATTCAAATTTGCTATAAGATTAAGTGTCAGATGAAAAAAATATTGTTGATTCATGAAACGTTTGTTGCCAAGTTGTCCTTTATTTTTATTTTCTTATTTATTTCTAAATATATTACAAAATGAAATAAGCACAAGAGTTCATTATGTTTATACAATAATATCTAATTTTTCATCTTTTATGTATTTTATAAAAATTTTTAATGAAATTCAATTATTTTATTGTTAATAATGTAGCAAAGAAATCTTGCAATGTTATTCCTGCAAGGGTGTCCTCCTGACAGGCTATAACTTTACACATTCAATAATATTATAGTATGAAAAATTACCTCAAGAGAGAAAAGTACCTCCAAAATTAAAGAAATTATAAAAAGAGTATGCAACGATGGGCAAGTACAAATTAAATAAATGTGTTTAATACCGATTATTATTTTGTGCATCACTCTTAAAATTGTATTGTGTGAACAAGGCCGAAAAACAATCAGTTAGAATAAAGAATTTTAAATTTCCTGGGTTCGAATTTGAATAATTTTGTCGAAATTTTGACTGATATAGATTCTTTTGAGAAACATCATATTTTTTAAATTTAAAACAATTTTTTATTGTGGCAGCTAGTTAACTTAGAAATGATCTTTCAAATGATGTATCTGGTTAGAGAATTAAAAAATTATTAATTATTACAAATTATGTACATATATGAAATGGGAATAAATATAAAATGTATTTAAAAAATAACTTCGACATGGAAAAGGAAACTAGCAAAATGAATAAATCAAAAATTGCATTTTCGATTTGTAATCACTACTTAAAAATACAGCTAAAAAAATTATGTTTTCTTTTTACAGATACATCTAGAAAATGTCAATATTTTATATGCATGTCTATGAAATAAGAAAGGGTATTGGAAAATTACTCCTAAAAAATTAAATAACAGCTCGGAATATTTTGTATAGATTTACAATATCCTGGATCACCGCTGTTAGAAATTAGGTAACAACTAATTATCTAATCGATCAATATAATTTTCCATCGAATAACTAACCATGTCTTAATGTAATATTTACTTATTATTTCCAACTTACATAAATTTCTATTCAACCACCTAACAAATGTGGAAGTTACATAGATCTTTTTATATCCAATGTGTTAATTAATTTGCGAGTCATGCAAATGAACAAATCAGGGATTTGCTTTGGTCTGAATTTTGAATTCTAAAACATTCACGCATGGTGAAAACCTCGAGTGGTCAAAGTTGACGCTTTTACCCAAATATTTATCCCCGTTATAACTCACATATAATTATCAATTTGATATCTTCTTTAAGTTTCTCATTTGTTTGATTCTTGCGAACATTTTTCGTAAAATATTATATTCAGTAATCGATAACAATATTTAGTCTAATATAATAATAGTTTTAAATAGAGTTTTCCGTTATTAATTCAGTAATCTACTGAAAAACAATTTATCAAATGGTTTGTGCAACCCAAATAAACAAAACATTAATCATCATGAATATTAGAGAAATTATATATCAATGTGGAAAGAATGAAAGAAATAATTTGAAACTAGATTAGATTGTAACACAAACAATTTAATTTCTTGTACCTATATGTTATTTGAATAAACATTATAAGATATTTTAGAATAAATCCCATAGATAAAATATTACGTCTACTGTTTTAAGCTACATATTTTTGACAAAAACTTAGGGAAATAATAACTCACCCACCTTTAAATATTTTGATCAGGTAATTCATTTGGCATTTTGATGTCTTCTAAATTCTAAATACTTCTCTCTAATTCTCGTCATTAAAATTGCGGGGTTGTTGCACTATTTACAGCTATTTACACTTATTTTAAATATCTTAATTATAATATATTAAAATCGTATTTACAAAGTAGTTATAAAAACTATCAAAATTGACATTAAAAACCATCAAAACTGTCATAAAAAGTTATTTATCTTATTAGAGGTATGTAGCTATGTAGTAAAATAGCATCATCAGATGTTGAATAAAACTAAGTTCACAATAAAATCAATGGAAACCAATGAAAGCGCTAAAAACTATTCAGAAAGTGTGGACTCGTCTAGGAGATACCATAACTAAAAAAGTGTTTGCAAGGTACGTATGCATAGTATCGATGTTATAGCTGAATATGCCTAAAATTCCTGGTATAAAGTGGAATGGATCCATAACGAGGAAAATAAATTTATAAAATTACTCGATATAATTTATTACAGTTAGACTAGATAAATACGTTTACAAATAATATCATAACAGTCATTTTAGAGTCTACTGTTTTAGCTGATGTAAAGTATTGATTCTGAAATACTCAGGGATTCATATAAACCTAATCGTTTTGTTTTATTAGCCTCCATTTCATATAAGTAGTTAACATACAGATAGATCATTTAAAGCAATTAACGAAATAACTACTACATAGAAATAGTCAAACACATACATATAAAGAAATATTTATTCCAGCATTAAAAATACTTATATAATAAATTATTGAGATTTCTTACACTAAAGTGTAGTACTTATAGGTATAATGAATATTCTTTATTCGTGTTAAATTTGTCTTTGTTAATGGAGAAAGGAGTATAAATTTCTTAAAAATATTTGTATAACTAATAAATCCATATTCATTCTTTAAAATTTGCTTTCTATGCATAAACACATTTGATGTTAGGGTGTCCTTTCGCAAAATAAGACTTAGTACCTAATATAAGACTCCACTTGTAAATGATATAGAAATATCAAAAAAGTTGTTCATAATAAAAACGTATATGTATGCAATTTTTCAGGAATATCTCAATTTGGTAAAATGGAATTTTTACCATTTTTTATTGCCACGTAATTTTTTTATCAGAGGCACCAATCTCTGAAATCTTGCATATGTATATTCAACGTTTCATTGTGAACAACTTATTTTTCCACTGAAACAAAAATCCATTATATCAAAGTACACTGATCTTCCTAAAATTTCGCATACGAGCATAAAGAACAACTTCCTTTTATAAACATTTTTTTGCTATCTCACAGAAAAGGCACTTTACAGGAAAATAATTGATATTCTAGTACCTTGAAAGGGAAAGGTATTGACTGGGGATTCATGACTATCATATGAAAATCAATCCACATTTTGTAATTAGGTACCAACTACTACAAAGACTGCATACATATTAAATTTATAAACTTATTCATTATCTTTTCCTGTCACATATTTGATTTTTTTTTAATCAAGAGAACAATTATTACCTCAATTATTATAATTTTCATACATATTACATATCTGACATACTATTTCTGGTTCAAATTCACACTAAACATTATTTGTCTCCTAGAAGGTATATTTAAAGGCCATGGACAAAACCCCAGACGTATGTCAGTGTGCTTGTGCAGAGTTTGTGAATTCATGATGTGAATATTGATACTGAATATCTAATTTTTCTTTTTCGTACCTTGAAATAAATATGGCCAGTTTAAAATTGGAATTTTTTTTATTTTCTATTTTATTTTACTTTACACCATCCAAGAGTACTTAATCCAATGATAGGACAGTGAGCTACAACTAACTGATATACACATATAAACGCATGAAAATAAATAAATAATAATTACAAAGAAAAATAAAACAACAGTAATTAACATTAATTACATAAATTAAGTATACACCTTTTTCAGAATTATATATATCAACTCTGTCCTACAGATTATTAGTGGTTTCACACATTAAGGACACAAATTTCACGTTTTAATAAAATGTAGAGGCGCAAATTTTAGTTAATTTGTCCAAGGTGCGGCAAGGTAGAAAATAATATAGAGACGAGCTTGAGCCTTTAGATCGTGAAAAGCAAGCTACTACAAAAGTTGGTGACAATCAGTTTTACTATTTAAAAGTTTATTTAAAAAGATTAAGGTCTGTGTTCTTCTCCTGCCACGCAGACTAAGATAGAAAATCTTAAAAAAATTCTATTGAGGGATTCCAACAAGTAGGTACTGACCATTTAATTTACATGACATAAGTTTTAGGAAACGTCTGAATATTTACTAAACATTCTATGTAGACATTATGTCCTAGTTCCCATATTACAACAGTATACTCCAGCTTTGACTTAAAAAGTGTATTGAAAAGTACCGTTAGTACGTTAGTATCAGTAAAACCATGACAATTCCTGATGACAAAGATTAAGCGTTTAGAAACAGTCTTAACAATTTCATTTAAGTAAGACATAAAATGTACTTTGCTATCAAATATAATTCCTAGATCTTTTTAAGGTAACATTATATTAATTTATGATAATTAACATAAGGAAGATATTTTTCTGGAAAATGGTAAAGCGTTGCACTTTGAAGATTATTTAAGATACAAAACTCATTTATTTTAATCAGACTACCTTGCAGGTTTACACAACTGACATGTTATTAACAAAGCAGAACATTTTAACATCATCAGCGAGTAACAAGAGGTAATGTACGTTAAGATTTATAACAATTTCATTATAATACCGTCATATAATACAAAGAGAAGTGATCCAAGAATAGAGCCTTGGGGCACCCCAGATGAAGCATAAATCTCTTTGGAAATTAATCCACGGTATTCCACATACTCTTTTCAGATACCTAGAATTAAAATAATTCTAGCAAAGGAGAGAATAAGTTTACGTTTTCAAGTTTTGGAGTGAAATACCATGGTCTACCCCATCAAAAGCTATGGAAAAGTCCCTATAAAACATCGGTTTGTGTACTGTGACGAAATTGCAAGCCATTTTATTGTTTTCCTTGAAGAATTGTTTCTGCCAGTCTAGTCTAAATGGTGCCACTGATTTCTACTGCAACAATTGGTTTGGTAGATTTTTACACTTATAAAAAATGCCTAAATATCTATATGTTTTTATTGCTCATACTCTACTCTCAAATGTATGTCTCTTTGCAAACTATAATCAAGTTTAGGTAGCAGAACACTACGGTGCTATTTCCTTTTTACTAGTGTATCGTTCTAAAAGACAACACCTGTAGTTCAGCGGTCTGGTAAAATTTAGATGTTTTCTGGTATTATCGTGTAATTTTATGATCATCATTATTTAAAAAGTTGCTATATTGTGTGCTAATTTAAACTAACTTTCGGTTATTGTAAATTTTAGATTTACCCGGCAACGGATGTCGCCATTTTTTAGCGTAGTTAGTTGTTTTCTGTCTTTGTCTGTTGATGTTTTAGGTCACTTGGCTACGTTGGTAGCTCTGTGAAAAGTGGTGAGTGGTGACATTTGGAGATTGGTACCCCTTTTTGAACTAAACCTACTTGTTTATAACCTTTGTGAGAATTACCTAATGTGGTGTATTTGTTTTGTGATGGATCATTTTATACCGGTGCATATATTTACGAATCAGATCTCAGTAACGTAAGGTTTTTCTAAATTTAAAATCTCGAGTGCTTACTTGAATGTTTACTTAGTATTTAGTTAGAAACGCTCATCTAGTAGAGGCTTGCCTAGTTCTCTGGCAAAGATAACTGCCTAGTTATCTGGCAATTAAGTAAATTTTAATTATGTGCAGTATATAGTCAAGCTATATATCTTTATTTAACTTTATCTGGAACTTATTATTACCTCTCTACGAGGAACTAATAAATAATTTAACTTAACGTTACCTTTAATTTGACCATTATCATACTGTCTTATATTTAGCAAATATTTATTTACGTTATCTTTCTAGTTTTCTGTCTATATACAGACATTCTAAATTCTATTTTCTGGAAGATTACCTTCTTTTTAGTAAAAAATATCTTAAAATATAGTGAATACTTATTTCACTTTGTTTATTATCATAGCTGTACTTAGTTTATTTGTTGGACTAGTATTTTCTCTATTTAAGGGGGGAAAATGCTTCGGATAGTTGTGTCACTCTCTAGAAAGTTTTTATATATGCGCCGCTGAATAATTTTGCTCTTGACTAGACGTTTTATTCACCGACTTCATTGAGGTGCGATTCCCGATAGAGGTAACACTTCCTTGCTCCATTTGTAGTGACAAAGATACTTATTTAGAAAATTCATTTTAACCAAATAGTACGGAATATAAGTTTGAAACTTGCTGAGCATAATTATGAAGATTCATTCTAGAAGACATGTATGAATTTTATCTCTAATTTTACCGATTGATATCATAATTCAGGAGCTAACCACGTTCAAATTTCACTCATATTTACAGTATAAATTTTCACTATATAAAGTGAAAATTAATTAAAATAGATATATATGTACCCTCTAGTACACTTTCAACTACTGATGCTCCAAATTTGGTGTAATTTGACTAAGCCGTATGGAAGAAATAAATTTTGAAAAATTACCTTACAAACACTGGTTCGATTAGCCCTCTTAACGTAACTTCTATTAATATTTAAGATAGTTGAAGTCTTCAACTTCTAAAATATTGTGGGATACCAATCCTAGTTTGTTTAGTTTGCAATTTACTCTATAAATTTGTATTAACTTTCATATTTTGTCTACGTAGCTGGACAATTCAAACGTCACAGCATAATAATTGAGAGTGGGTAGTGTTCCGGGAGGATTTTGGATGGTGCTATACCATCGTACATGGAAATGATAGGCATAACGTTAATGCACAGAGACGAATTTAGTTTGACTAATTTAATTTTGTTTGTTTTAGTTATCGAAACTAGCACCATTATGGATATTTATATCTGGTGATTTGGAGAACACTGATTTAGAACATTTCTAATCTATTTTTGAAAATTAGTAGCATACTGGGTAACTAATTGTATTTTTTAGATAATCAGGAATTATTCATGTGGTGGTAAGTCTCAAAAAGGAAAAAGAAACATTTAGAGAATACCACAAATAACATTTAGACAATATTAAGAAATTATATTTCAGTCACATAGTTATTAACGATGGCACGTTTTTATTCTTTGTGGATTAAAATTTTTTTACTCTTTTTTTTCTTTGACTACATTTGCAAGTATAACAAAGAACAAAACATATGAATCAAAGAATATATATTTTAATAAACGTGTGCAAAATTTCAAGTTTAATCTTGAAAAAACCGATTATTTTATTAATCCTGCAAGCTCTGCGTAAACTTTTCTCTTAATGTTTTCCTACTGTTGTACAACGGATGCGATTAAATCGCTTTTTAGAGTTTCTCCTTCATTCATCATTCGTGAATGTCATATTCTTGGCAGTATAATTACCTATTTCTCCTCTTCAGTAGTCCATAATCATCAAAATGGTTGCGGTTTTTCAATAATAACTCATGTTCTTGCTTCTGTCTGTTAATTTATCTCTTAGAATCTTTACAGTTTTGCATTATTATGAGTTTCAATTTTATTAATCTATATTTTCTCGGGTACTGTAGCAATGTGCTATTGGTGTTTGATATGCAGCCTCTCCTGAATGATGCTGATATACCACCACCCTTATTGTATGCAACATCTCACTCTTACAATGGATAAATACTACTGACATCACGCCAATATTTCGTCTTTCCGAACATAAAAGCACAGCACCACAGCACCAAATCTTATTGTTTATACTTCGAAATTCCGCTCTCGATTTTCAGTTAATTCAATGAAATTTTGCTCTACCTTATCAAGGTTTATACCAAATGCATTTTTTATATTCTTGGATGTAGCGATTTTTTTATTTCATTTTGTATGAATATGAAAATCTGACTGAGATTTTTGATATTTTATTGTACTGAGTGAAAGATATATTCTTTGCATAACACGAGAACTGCATTATGTTATTCCATAGTTTTTCCAATTTAATTGTTGTGGTTTATAGATTCCCGATGACGGCAGTCATATATATCAATAAAATAAAAAATACCCGTTCGTGATATGTATGAGAACACAGTTTTGAACCTAATTAATAATAGCAAATGTTTAAATTTTAAATCTGATTTCTTCTACAATGCTGGGAATTTGTAAATAAGTAAGTAATCACTAATCGCTGTTAAATATTAATAATTTGGCACAACTTTGGTTTATAACTTTTTTTTGTAATATGACTAATTAGTATTTAAAACAATTGCAAAAACAACATTTTTCCTTTTAGAAAAAAAGTACAATTGTTTCAAACCTGAAATAGGTTGGACCTTTTGATCCACATACACTAAAACATTCTCTACTATACTCGAGGCGCACCTCGCCACCCAAGTGGGCATCATCTGGAGATCATGAAAACTTTTAAAATGTTAAAAAAATTAAATTAAAAGCTTTAAACATATGCAGATGAAGTGAACTTTGTTGTTGAAACACACACAACTAACATAGTTATACTAGGTGAACTGTCCTTGAAAATACTATGATTTAATGTTTTTATTACCCCAGAATTAATAATATAATCGTCCTAAAATTCAGGTAGAAATATTGTAGATTTCGACGTTACTACTAATTTTTGGTACTATTTTTAAACAGATTTTTACAATTTTATACTCATGTATGTCATAAAATACTGACCTCTTTATTTTATATAATTTCTTTAAGAAAGTATTATATTATATTCCAGCTATATTTTAAGTTTTACCATCAACTGTAGCCGAAAAGTTAAATAAATTTTGATGCGAATTTTGTAATTATTTTCAATATATTTTTTACTGTCAAAAAAAAAGTAAATCGAAGAATTGCAATCGACTTTTTAATTAATTAATTTTGACATTGAAAATTACGTTCTTATGAAATGTAATTTTGATTTCAAAATAATCTGTTCATATGGAATGAAGTTATAACATGTAGGAAGTTTGTCGTTTTTGCATATATTTATATTTAGAAGATTTATGAGCAAAAATTGGGTTAGGTGTATGGTGGGTTTCCTGGTGACTCCGGAGCGCTCTAAGTGTATTCAAATCTTACAAAATTTCCTCTGTTGAGTTACTTCGCAAGTAAATATCTATTAAATGGCTTTTATTTTACTATTCTACTCATATATGCGGGCAGTAGATAATACCATAACGTTGGTACCTCATTTTTGCTATATTTCTGCACTGATCTATATGGCGCCATAGACTAGAATGCTTTATCTCTACTAAGTACCACATGATTTTAAACTTATTGGCATATCTTTCCTTGTGTCATCTATTATCCTAGGTACTGATCGATCTATGGTAATGGTAATGGTGGGGGAGGCTGACGCCTGGCAAGTAGGCCGCGGACGCCATGTAGTTCTCTTGCTCCCTCGTCGAATCTTTCCGACTTTCTAATGAAGGTCAAGATGTCATTATTCAGAAAGTATTATTGACTATGTTTGTTCTAACGTGACAGAGGAAAATATAATTTGTTCTGTTGTTCCCTGTCTGACCATGAGGCTGTTACATGTAAGTTATCTCTAAATTTAAAAAGAGTAAAAACAGTCATAAAATTGGTAGAATCTACAGCAAATTGAATTATAATAGGTTTTCTCAATATTGTCAAAGTATAAAATAGGATAATCTATCAAACCATAGTAGTCAACTTGAAAATTTCCACAAACTGTTAACAGAAACTTTTAGTAGGGCTTTCAAATTAGAAAAAATTAAAATAAAAACAAAGAAACCTTGGGTGACGCAGGGTATAAGAAAATCTGCTATAAACTTACGCTCACTGCATTACATTAGGAAGTACACGTCTAGTGAATTCTTTTTGTCATATTTTAATAAATATCGTGGTACATATAAAAAAGTTCTTAGGTATGCAAAGACAATTTATTATGAGAATAGACTTCAAAACGCAAATAATAAAAGTAAAAAAAACTGGGCTATTGTTAATGATCTGAGAGGTAAAACCAATCAGCAGATGGAATATTCATCAAAATTTTTGAAAACCTATCAGATTGCGCTCTAACTGTGTTAGTACAAGCTATTAATGAATCTTTTGCTACTGGTGTATTTCCTACTAGCCTAAAAAGAGCATTTATCATTCCACTTTATAAAGGTGGAGATCTAGAAGATCCATCAAATTTTAGACCTATTTCGCTGCTCTCAACATTGTCTAAAATAATTGAAAGGTTAGTAAAGAAGAGAATGCTAGATTTTTTAGATAAACATAATATTTTAAATAAGAATCAGTTCGGATTTCAAAAGTCAAAAAACACTGCTGATGCCATTTTTGCATTTTTAGAAAAAAACGTATCTGAAGTTAAATGAGGGCAAAGCTGTTGGTGCAGTGTTTTGTGATTTT
This sequence comes from Rhamnusium bicolor, assembly GCA_029963845.1. Lineage (NCBI taxonomy): Eukaryota > Metazoa > Arthropoda > Insecta > Coleoptera > Cerambycidae > Rhamnusium > Rhamnusium bicolor. Next base: position 18,142 of record JANEYF010005802.1, read on the forward strand.
TTAAAAGCCTTCGATTGCGTTAATCATGAAATACTGCTCCAGAAACTTAGGTGTTACGGTTTTAAAGATATGACATTTAGTTGGTTTAAATCTTACCTTTCCCAGCGTGGTCAGATAGTAAAAATTGGAGACGAGATATCAGACGTATTAGGTATTGACTGTGGTGTGCCCCAAGGATCTGTGCTAGGTCCGATTTTGTTTCTGCTATATATTATCGATTTAGCGACTATAAAAATTCTTGGTAATTTTAGTCTTTTTTGCGGACGATACTACGATTCTCTGGCATAAAAAAAATGTTAATAGTCTGAAGGAGACCATAAAGTCTGACCTATATAAGGTCAAAGAATGGTGTGATTCTAACCTACTTACATTTAGTATAAGTAAAACTAATATAGTCACTTTTAAGTTTAGTTATGATGATCTTATAGTAGATAATCATTTTATTGATAATAAATCACACACAAAATTCCTTGGGCTATATATTGACGATAAATTAAAATTTGATCAGCATGTAACTAATCTAGGAAAAAAGTTAGCTTCTGGTTGTTATGCAGTGAGAATTGTTTCAAACGAATTGGGTCATAATATAGCAAAACCGGTATACTATTCTTTAATTGAATCACAAATAAGATATGGAATACCTTTCTGGGGATTGTGTAGTCAAAAATTGCTAAGCAGTATATTTGTGTTACAAAAAAAGGGCTCTAAGATATGTATGCAAAGTGAATTCAATAGATTCCTGTAAACCTCTTTTTATCAGTAATAAAATACTAACCGTAATATGTATCTTTATCTTAGAGACAGTATGTCTAATACATAAAAAAATGTTAAATGGGGTAAACTCGGATTCTCAGCCTCAATATAATACGAGGCAGACATTGAGTTTACTTCTTCCCTTACCCATCCCCAGAACAACTGCAACGAAGCACTCATTAATCTATGAATGTAAATAAATATACAATCACATACCACTGTTTCTTAGAAATGTGACTCAATTAAAGAAATTTAGAGAGGCAGTTAAGGTGAAATTGATTGAGAAGGCTTATTATAGTTTATTTGAATATTATAATGACTCTCTATAAACTGTTCTAGTATGTTTTTTTTTCATTGTTATTTTCTCTATCTTTCACTGTTATATTTACTAATTTAAGACTATGTACCTAATATTTATTAAATTTTCATTGTTTGGCAACTGTATTAGTACATGCTTGTATAGTTAGGTCCATAAATATGTATAGATTATTGTATGTCGTTATATTTTGTTGTTGTTTGTTTTATATTTGTATTTTATTATTTGATCTATATTTTATACCTTATTTTGACCAAATATTGTAACAATATACACTACTAGCTTTGTCAATAAGAATGTATTTCTTAGACAATAAAGCATATTCATTCATTCATTCATTACGAGGGAGCTCATCTCCTCCTTTAGAAGCGCCTCAGAGCCGAAGTTACTATGTCAGGCGCCCAAACGCCTTACACTGTCCCAAGAAGTGGTAAGATGTTTCTTCACCACTCCCGTATCCTGGAGATGTAGGGTCTTCCTCAATACCTATCAATGATAGATGCCTCCTAAGTCTGCAGTGGCCTGTCAGAATCCCGATTAAAAGATTCTGAGTCTTCCGACTCTGACCCAGTAACCAGACCGATCTTGATTTGTTCAGCCCCATCAATGATCGATCTATAGTCTATATCTCTGGGAGCCCAGGCAACGCATGCCTAAGAAAGAGCTTGGATAAACTTGGCGAATATAGAACACTCTAAGTTAGTAATCCCTGCCGCCATATTAGCACAATAACGAAAAACAGTATTGTGACGATATCCTCTCTGCAGTACCTCATAGGATAAAAATAGTTTAATCACAAAAACAGCATACAATTTTCTACGACATTTGCCAATTTTTTTTTTCAAATGAATAGTTTTCGAGTAGCAGCGAAGTTAGGCTGTGTTTCTTTAATGTACAAAAGAATTATACTAATTATCGATTAACATTACTTATTACTAAAGACGGACCATTGTAAGCAGCCATACTTACAAAATAGAGAGACATGCAACGAGAACTTCGCATGACAACAGGTTTCCACTGCATCAATCTGTCAAACACAAACGTTGCTGAAATACGCATGTACATGCGAATAGAGTATAATATAATATTTTCGCAAGCGTATACAATAGGGTGGGCCGAAAAACAACAAAGTTATCAGAGCGAAACGATATAGTAAAAAAAAGTTGTCTTTGGTAGAGAGAAGGCGAGGAAAACAAAAAATTTTTAAAATCGGTTGGTATCTTCCGTTCGCGCATGACTCTCAAAAAAATGAAAAATCGATAAAATCAACCAATTAGTCTGAATTCTTTTTTAGGTGACTTAAAGAACACTTACGAGGTCACTATAGCAGGGAAAGCGATTCCTATTAAAGGTAGAAAGTACCCAATTTTTTTTTATAGAAATATGTCACCATCTTCCGTTTGCGCATACGCTTTAAAAAAACACATTTTTGGTAAAATATGGGATATACTTGCATAATCTAAAACCTATTTCTGGTGTATGTTGCAAACGAAAACACCTCTTTTTATAATCTGTAACACAATTATTGTTCAGTTTTAGTCTAATATATGAGTTTTGGAACGCAGCCAGACCATTTTATCCCTTCCACTTACGTTATTTTCTCGAGTCAGTCGCAGTTCACTACGCGCCGCGACTATTTGCTAATAGTAATTTAATGGTAGTCGTAAGATAGAAAATGACTCCTACAATATAAATACTGATTATGACAGCTATCCATCTCCATTTGTAAACAAATGCGACAACATATTAGAGACAGATGCAGATAATAGTACAACTGATGCAATACATGAGCCCAGTACATCTTTTCAAACTTCTACGTCACAGATGAGATTTCACTTAACAGCAACGGCATTGATTAATGACAGATATGGCATATCTCACCAAGCAACGGCTGCAATTGCTTCGAGCGTTCTCCAAGACATTGGCATGATAACTGAAGGTGATATGTCACTTGTAATTGACAAGAACAAAATTAGAAGAGAAAAGGCTCGCACAAGAAGTGATTTGCAGAGCGATAACGATATTGTCCTACGTGGGCTTTATTTTGACGGGCGTAAAGATGACACTATGGTGACTCATACATTACATGCAAAGCGATATCGTAAAATACAAAAGGAGGAACACATTTCTCTTCTACAAGAGCCAGATTCTAACTACATTGGTCACGTTTCTCCCGCCTCAGGAATTGCAAAAGATATAAAAACAAGCATTATTTCGTACCTATCAGAGCAAAACATCTCCTTACAAGAGCTAGATGTAATCGGATGTGATGGTACTGCGACTAATACTGGCTGGAAGAATGGCGCAATCCACCTTCTAGAATTACACGTTGGGAGACCAATGCAATAGAGTGTCTGTCTTTTACATTTTAACGAATTGCCATTCAGACATTTATTCGCGCATCTGGATGGGAAAACTAAAGGACCAAAAACATTCAGTGGACCCATAGGTCGTCTTCTTCCTGGCTGCGAAAAACTACCTGTTGTCACTTTTGAGAAAATTGCATGCATTGTTCCTGATGTAAGTGGAGTAGATCTGAGCAAAGATCAAAAATATCTTTTTAATATTTCGTGCGCTATTCAATCAGGCATTTGTGAACAAGATCTCGCTTGCCGGGATCCAGGGCCTATTTCACATGCCAGATGGTTAACTGTTGCTAACAGAGTTCTTCGTTTGTACATATCCACAGAAAGTCCCACTTTTGAACTGAAACAAATAGTTTTATTCATTTTGAAGTCATATATGCCTGTTTGGTTTGATATTAAGAAGAATAGTTCTTTCACCGATGGATCAAAGCATATTTTTAAGGTAATACAAACTTCACGATACTTATCTGCTAACTTGCGTCAAGTAGTAGAACCTGTAATCGAGCGCAACTCATTTTTTGCCCATCCTGAGAACCTTCTCCTCTCAATGACCATGAATGACAGAAAGCACATCAGGGAGCTTGGGTTGAGACGAATAATAAAGTCAAAGCAACGTTCTGCTAAAGAAAAATCAATTGGTACATTTCTTCCTCCAAAACTAAACTTTGATGCTGAAAACTACTTTGAAATAATTGACTGGAGTTCCTGTAAGTTGTTCCATTTCCTATTTTGCGCAGTATTGACGATGATACTATTTTATCACTTTTACGCTGTGAGACTGCCCCAGATTAGAACATAAGAAGCTTTCCCTGCCATACACAAGCTGTGGAGCGATGTGTAAAGCTTATCACCGAGGCATCAGGCAAGGTCTGTGGTGCGGAGAATAGAGATGGCTACATCAGATCAACTCTGCTATCAAGATCCATAATGCCAAAGTTTTCTAATAAAGCTAAATTCAAACTAGCCATTCAGGAAAAATAACTATCAGAGAAAATGTAACCTCTTTACATATACAAATAAAAACCATATTTTACCAAAAATGTGTTTTTTAAAGCGCATGCGCAAACGGAAGATGTTGACAGATTTCTAAAAGAAATAATTGAGTGCTTTCTACCTTTAATAGGAATCGCTTTCCCCGCTATAGTGACCTCGTAAGTGTTCTTTAAGTCACCTAAAAAAAAATTCAGACTAATTGGTTGATTTTATCGATTTTTAATTTTTTTGTGAGCCATGCGCGAACGGAAGATACCAACTGATTTAAAAAATTTTTTTTTTCCTCGTCTTCTCTCTACCAAACCCAACTTTTTTTTACTATAGCGTTTCGCTCTGACAACTTTGTTGTTTTTCGGCCCACCCTAGTATACAATGCCAAAAGTGAGACGATCTACTGGTTACTTTTATTTAATTGGAGGCAATACTGATGCAATTTTTTTTTATTAATAGAAAATAGCACCAAATAAAATATAAGTATTTCTTATTAATGAAAAAAATGCGCATCAGTATTGTTTGTAATTTTATATGTTAAATCCATATGGTATTTAAGATGAATTATTTTTTTAATTGTGTGCCTTAATGATGGATTAGAACCATATTATGCATATGTAAATATTACGTCTTTGGATGTAGAACGCTCATTTTCAAAATATGCCTTACTTACATGAACTAGTATAAACGGTACATATTTTTATGTGGTGTCTGATTTTATTGCAAAATTATTTTTTGTTTTATTACCAGAGATAGACCAAGTTTGCTAACGTATATTTCTGGGCCAATTGTAACTGCCGCCTTCCTCATCCGTATTAAATAGTTCATTATTGTCAAATGGCGATTTTTCACTGACAATCTCCGGATTGTCTTCCTCTTTGTAGTCGCTCAAAACTTCTGAAGCATTTTCGCACGATGACTGTTAAAAAAAACGAACGGAGTATTGGCCTTCCTAAAACCACACGTCGCGGTCGGTCGGGCTGAATTTTTATTTGGCAGAAAACTAATTTAAGGAGTGTTTCAAGAGCAGACTTCTTCGTGGCTTTGAAGGGAGTCATCTTATTCATTTATCCATATCCACTTAGAGATTTTTTTCTGCAACGTAACAAGCCTAGATTCTATGTATGGTAGGTCCTGAACGAATATTACCCTGTCGTTACTTTTGTGAGCTGCAGAGTGGCGTATTAAAATTACTATTGTAACAGATCTTGTAAAAAGTATTTTTTTTGTAAACACCATTCTCCCATTCTTCTGCTGCTGCAATGGTGTCAGGATTTTCATTTTGCTCCTTGTACATCTGTTTTGTTTGATTCAAATGCTCATATTTGCTCGTTGCTGTGTTGTAACCGTTGAATGCTTGCAGAAAGATATTGTTTGCTTCTGCTTTTCAATATTGCAAACTTCGACAGTAGTAAACTTTTCGCAAAATGCCAAAGTACATTTTTCCCAATAATAATAGGGTACTTTTTGCAAGCGTTACCAGATCCTAATCTAAATGCTCTAGTATATTTACACTCATATCTGTGTAATTATGCAATTGCATAATTAAGTGTATTGCTTTTCAGTGATCGGTGATACATTGTCGATATTACCGATTTGTTGTTCTTATGGTGATAATTATTCGAGGTTAAATGTGAATGATAACTTAGTACTAAAATGACTTTTACTTATAATGAATAAATATAGTTTAAAAAAACTAAAAAACACGCTTTTAAAGCACATCAAACTAAAAAGTGAAAAATAATTATTAATATAAACTGAAAACAATAATGAACGAAAAATACTAGTATTATTGTGAAAAAAGCGTGGGTTGCTCGATATACGAAAAATATGGCACAAAGCACCCCACGCTTTTTTTCACAATAATACTAGTATTTTTCGTTCATTATTGTTTTCAGTTTATATTAATAATTATTTTTCACTTTTTAGTTTGATGTGCTTTAAAAGCGTGTTTTTTTAGTTTTTTTAAACTATATTTATTTTTCACTTTTTAGTTTGATGGGCTATGAAAGCGTGTTTTGTAGTTTTTTTAAACTATATTTATATTGCTTATTGATGCTGATAACATATAACGATCCAACAGATATTTCTGAAAAAAAAAATATTTTTTTATTTCAGCCATGGGATTTGAACTCACGCCCGTTTCGCGTCGACTAAGACTTACCCGCTCGGCCAACGACCGAACTGAGAATCACGGAATATACTTACAATATTAAGCCTCTTGCTCTCACGCAGAGGATACGTGAGGAAAGGACTGGCGATCCTGATCAGGATAATGATATAAACTTATCAAATTATTGTATTGTTACCGGTTCTTCGTAAGTGTACAAAGTTTCAATTAAGTCTGTCCGTTTAAAGTGGGTCAAAATCGAGTCCAAAGAGTCGGTTACAAACAAACAAACAAACAAACATACAAGTGAAGCTAATAAATGCGTGTTAAAAACGGACGTATATGGTTCTGGTGTACGGTGAGTGAAGTGCCTCAGTGGCTCAGAGACTACGCTGAACGGTTCCCTGCACGTCGCCATCCCAATCAAAAAAACATTCAGTGTGCAGTGAAATATATCAAACTTTCCACATTTTTTATTATAGTTGTTACACATTGTGAATAGGGGAGAGAATTTATAAGAATATTAAAATGTGGAAATGAGAGATAAAAAATTTGTGATCTTCGGGAATCAAATTTACATACAAAGTCTTGGCAATCAGTTTGGTTGTGTATGATAATCACGCTTGATGTTAAGAGTAGTCATAAAAAATCTATTTAAAAGCCTTAGCTATGAAAAACCGATAGTCGTGTAAACTCCATCAGATTTTTTAAACCATAATAATTTTATCAATCATCTTCATACTTTCTAGATAATTAAAATATGATTATTTTAGTTCTGAAGTGGGTTGGAACCTTTGATTTAAAGATAACACTGATGTAGTTTTCCACGAAACACCAAAACACCATACATTGCAATCGACGCGCGTTTCGTCAACCAAGTTGGCATCATCTGGAAATTATTAAAACTACCTTATGCTAACAATGTATCCTATTTATACCTAAACTATTATCACTGTTCAGTAATCATGACCCACAACCGATAAAGTGGATTTTCTGGGATTAGCCCTCTGTCACTATTCATAGTGTTTACACTTTCTGATTTTCAAGCATTCAAATACATCCAGCTGTGTGGATGGATTGTTATATTCCTAAGTAATCTTAAATTGCTAATATCATTTTATTGTTATTTTCAAACGCATGTTGGGCAACACTGGACTTATCTGCTCTACCATATTTGAGATGGGTCCTAACCCTTTGAATTTAGTTTGAATTAATCGTTTAGTTTGTCCAACATACTTTTGATTCCAGTTCTTACAGCTAATTTCGTAGAACCCCGATATTTCAACATATTTCATCAATTAACGCGAAATTTATTAAGAAATTAATTAGATTAATCGTCAAAAGAAAGTGTTCCTCAAAAAAGTTCTCAGTATTATAGATAATCATTCTTCACAGTCGATTGATAAAAAAATAAATTGGTCACCTTAACAAGGGATTCAGTTTCGCGTTACCTGCCTCTGAAGGCATTTTAGATGAGATTGTTAAAATGTTGAAAGTTCAATTCAATGCAAGCCTGAATCCTCTAAAAAATTTATCAGAGAAGCTTGCAGAAATCAAATGTCAACAAATATATATTGTTACTGAAGTAAAAAGAAAGTCAAAATCCACAAAGGACAAAAAAAATTATCAGACGGTTGCGTGAAAAAAATTGTTTTTATTTAAAAGCTGATACGGGCAATAAGGTTGTTACTTTAGATAGAGAACTATTGTAAAAAGGTAGAAAATCTGATTAGTAATGGTCCCTATAAAAAACTTTCATTACCAAAAATGATTACTGATGTAAGAAATGTACTTAAATCCTACAACAACCGTAGTACTCCAGCTTTAAATAGGAGGTTACATATATCTAACCCAAGTGTACCTAGATTATACTGCTTGCCTAAGATACATAAACTATTTCAGCAATCGGATCGCTGACTTACCACCTATAAAAGGTGAAAAATATTGCAAGAATGTGAAATTTTGATGTCTTTTGATGTTTGGTCATTGTTTTCAAGTGTTTCAATACCACTGATCTTGGACTACCTTAAGGATCTACTCGGATTAAACAATCTCAGTCAAGATTTAGTAAAAACAAATCTTCAAGTCACTAAACTTTGCATGAAACAAAATTTTATTTGATTCAACGATAACTTCTTCGAACAACAAGAAGAAACAGCAATGGGTAACTCTTTGTCACCATTCATTGACAGTCCCTTCATGAACAGTTTCGAGACAAAAGCAAAAGAACAGTTCGAGTATTTCTACAGGGCTTGGCTTAGGTATGTGGATGACATTTTTGCAGTGTTTGATACAAAAATCGCTGATATTGACAACTTTGTTTCTAAATTAAACAGTCGTTTTGCGTCAGTTAAATTCACATATAAAACTGAAATCTCTGGACAACTACCACATCTATATTAACAGTTAAAAATAATGAAAATAAGTTAGAATTTGACATATACAGAAAAGATACCATTACTCTAAGATATATCCCTAAGGACTGTCACAATTGTGCTCAACACAAAATGATGAGTTTTAATTTTCTAGTCCATCGTCTATTAAGCTTTCGTCTTAATAAGGAGAGGATTGAGCAATGCGAAGTAATGGATATTCTGAAGTTTAATTGATAAAATAATTAGGAAACGAAGATTTAAAGAAATACCTCGAAGTTCCTCGACCTTTCAAAATAAAAGAGAAAATCCGAAATTTGTATCGATTCCATTCAATCCTCGATTTACCCGTGGTATTGGTAAGATTTTTAAAGATATAGGTATGACAGCGATTCATTCATCAGGAGATAAACTACAACAACTTTTAGGCAATCCAAAACACAAAATTGAAACAAGTGAAAAGTCGGGGATTTACGAAATTAACTATAAGGACTTTATTCACAATTATGTTGGACAAACTAGACAATCATTTCAAACTAGATTCAAAGAGCATATGGCTCATTTCAAATATAGCAGAACAGTTTAGTGCGATTGAGATTGAGTAATTTAAGATTAATTAGGAATGTAACAAAAACTAGACAGCTGGATGCATTTGAAAACTTAAACATCACAAAGTGTAAAAATAGTATGAATAGTGACAGAGGGCTAATCCCCAATAGCCCACTTTATTAGTTAGTATGGACCACGGTTTACCGAAGCCTGGCAATAACTTAGGTTTAAATAGAATACATTGTTAGCATAAGGTTAGTAACCATCTCCAGATGATGTCATCTTGATGGGTGAAATGCACGTCGAGTGCAGTATGGTGTTTTGGTATTCCGTGGAAAACTACGTCAGTGTTGTGATTTTGTAATGAAGGGTCCAGGCTAAGGATATATTGAAGTTTAGACATCACAATAGCAAAATATAAATTTTTTTAAGTATTAATGTTCAAGAAATCTGTACCAGTTCTAATTAGATTGATAGAGTTTTGAGTGACTGACTTATTTACCAGATTATTTATATACGGTATAAAAGAAAGTTTTTTGTAGAAAGATGCAGTCATCTAAGGAAAAAATAATATTGAAGACTTTAAGATCGCCAGCATAGAGCAAACAACAAACATTCGCAGTTTACAATATCATTAATAAATATGTCTGAGAATGGACTACTGAAGAACACTCGATATTGCATTATAATTACTCGACCGGCTTCCTATTAGAAAAATAAGAATAAAATAATGTTAGATAAAGCGATGAAAAACCTATCTGGGACAATTTATTTAACAGTATGGTGTGGATCAAGTCGATCGGAAGCACATCTGTATATCAATATATACAACTTAATTACGTTGGTCATGCAAATTAAATTATTTGATTACTGATAATTCAATAGATTGAATTATGAAGCAAGGTTTCAAGAGATTTACAAAAGTTACATTAAATAGATACAGCCCTAAAATTGGCATTGTCATGTTGCTCGCCTTTCTTAAAAACTGTACTACTCTTGAACCTTTGTAGATATCAGAGAGTTAACAATTTTTAACGTATAAATTACTAGATTTATGATATTTCAAAGCATTAAATTTACCGTTCTCACGGTAATTTATGATTTATATTAATTTCCAAATTACTTGCCTGATTAGGCATAAGTTCAAAATTGTACAAGGATGGTAATAGAAAATATTGACCACTACTTCGTCAGAAAACATTTTGTTCATTCTTCTTGGAATTTAATTTTATGATCACGCATTGGCGATATAGATAGGTAACAAATGTGAATTGGTGTCAAAATCTTAGCAACATGGAAATACTGGTAGATAGCTGTAGCCAAGAGCTTGCTCTATTAAATTTTTGAAAGTATTTTTGTAATTTGAGAGACAATAAAAATGTTCAGTTTTGATTGTCCATTCTATAAACAAAGTACTCCCATATTCTCTGCTCTATTTGTTTTAATTTCGAAGAATAAAAAAAAACAAAATACAAAGTTATATTAACAAAAAAAATATTAATATCGACACAGTTCGCTGAACATTATTAATTTGGATATACTGTTAGGTTTTATTAATTAATTCGGTCCAACATAATGTCTAGAAATTATAAATTATTTATTTATTTCATACCTTTTAATTGCTCATTGCAAATGAATAATACCTAGTAACCCTGAATCAAAAAAATATTTAAATATTACTCGTGGTCAACGTTGAAACACGCGTACACTATTATCTTGAATGAATAACAAAAAAAACTATTCCAATCGTTAATAAATTAAAAGAGAACGTGCCGGTACACATTAAAACCCGAAAAAAATGCATTATTCATCTGATATTATCGGTAGTAGGTCATGTATAAAAATTTCTGAGAACGGATAAAGCATGAGTAAAAGGATTTTCCATACCTAACTCCCCTAAAAGGGGCATTTCTAACTTTTGCCAAACTTGTCTACAGGGAGGTATACATTATCAAATCAAAAGGTTGGAATAATTTTTGTTAACTCACGTAAACGTACAAAATCATTTATTATAAAATTTAGTTCAGTTAAAAAAAATATATAAATTAACCAAAAATAAGATACAGGCCTAAAATTGGCAGCGCTATGTTGTACGCATATTATAAGAACTTTTTGTCGAATGTAAATTTTATTTACACTCTAAAACTGGTAACGACAACGTTAGGGTTTTGGTTAGTAATGGTGAGATTTTTAAAATAAGCCGCTTGAGTTTGTATCAGATTTACTTAAAGGCTCCAGTCAATGCAAAAATGTTTAGCCTGAGGAGCACGCCGGAGAGAATATGGATTGGAGATGGATTAAAGCTGACTAATCTGAAATAAGGATATAAAAATATTATTCCCCAATTATTCACATATTTTTGTGGGATCACCTTACTCTTTTACTGATAAATATACGTAAACTTTACTAGTGCATCAACTTATACTGCTGTATGTCTAGAGAGGTACTACTGGCTTTAATTTGAATTTATTCGTATCATTATTTCAATACTAACCCATTGTTGCTGCTCTATTATACCCAACAAAAAGAACTAGCTATGAGTGAGTGAAACTAATGCAGAAATCACATCACTCAGGAAAGGGTGAAGAAGGAAGGATTCAGGATAAGTTCCCAAAAAATTACCGCTCTCCCATTCAGCAGAAGAATAAACCTAGAAAGTCTAACAAATCTACAACACTTGAAGAAATAACAATGTCTGTGGCAGTAATGTATCTTGAAATTATGATTGACTAGAAACTTACCTGGTACCATCACATCGAAAAAAATGAAACGGAAAGCGAAAATTACCCTAACGGTAATTAGCCACATCTGTGGCAAAACTTAGGGACTCAAGCCAGGTATGGTGCATTAGCTCTATACCACGGTTGTAAGACCCTAAGTTACATTTACAGCTCTGCCATGGTGGTCTAAAGTGCTGAAAACAATAGCTTCAAACAAACTAAGCCAGGTACAAAGACTGGTGCGATTGAGTATAACTGGGGCAATGTTGACCCCCACTGCAGCAATGGGAGCCCTGTTAAACGTCTCACTACTCCATATAGTAATGCAAGGGCAGGCAAAGACGGGAGTCCTCATGCTGCAAGTTTCAGGGGAGCTAATGCATCATTGCTTCGCTCGAAATATGTGAGAATTAATGAGACGGTAGCAGACCCGATCTTTGAGATGCTGTCAGACCACATGGTTCTCAAATACTTCTTCCACAATTTTTTTGAGGTGATAACAGATCGAGAACTATGAAAGGGTGGTACACCAGACTTTCTTAACAGAGGACTGATTGATATATGTATAAATCTTTTGGGTACATAGGACTGTTAAGAAATTAATGAGAAGTAGGGCGAGGCCCGCCTATATCACATACCACTTCCTAGCCTAGGTAGGCAAAGCCATAATAGTAGAGAAAGGTAAATTAGCTATCCAGTAACTTGTCGCAAGTTGTAGTGTTTGCGAATTAGAGGGGGTAACAATATTTAAAAGATGTACACTGTGTACATCTCTTAAATATTGTTACCCTCTCTAATTCGCAAACAGGCATGCATGCCTTACCTTTGTCTTGTGAGCGAGGTTAAGACAACTTTCCTTTAATATGTTCTTTGTTACACATTGATCCGTGTACCCAAATAACTTACACATATCTATATAGACGTGCCCAGGACTGAAACAAGAACAGAGTCTGGTATATATAGGGTAAGTTCTAGTGATGCACTTGGGAATCACAGTAGAGTATTCCAGACCCAAATATACGCAATCTTATAGAGTATTCGCGAAAATTTAAGGAGAGCTTATACAAACAAGCAGATCCACATTATCTTAGACAGTCAGGCGGCAATGTAGGAAGTAAATTGATGTAAAGTGCCATCAAGAGTAGTAAAGGAAAGTCTAAAAGAACTCAAGAACGGAATTCAGTCAACCTGATCTAAGTGCCAGGATACATTGAGGTACTAGGAAACGACAAACCTGATGAACTTGCCAAACAAGGATCATATACAGCTTTTCTTGGCTCGAAACCACTCTTTGCAGTGCCAAAGTGCCGTGCAAGAGGGTGCATATCAGACTGGGTAAAAAAAGAAGACAAAAGATACAGACGAAACATACCAGGACAAAGACGCGGCAAAGTATTCATAACCAAACCGTGCACAAAAAGAGTTCAGCTGCTGCTTACACTAAACAGGAGCTCGCTGAGAACTATAACAGGGTTACTATCAGAGTATGCACCAGTAAAGGAATACCTTCAAAAATGGGACTCTATGACATACTCTGTTAATACGAGGCGCTGGACCGTAAAAGACAAAACATTTTTGGGGAATCAAAAAGCGGACCCAGGAACACTTAAACACAGACCGATCATACAACTGTGTCGTCTAAGTAGCAACACAAGGATCACCGGAAGGGTATAGGGTGGACACAAAAGCTGCCCAGATTAAACTGTCAATTAAAGTGGTTTACGAACGCTGTTTAAATGTAGAAGGCAGTCATTGCCGTAACGTTTAGGGGAATAAATGGAACCAAGTACCTATTGGAATGAATATTGGCAAAAACAGTAATAAATAATAATAATTTTAAATATTCTGCAATAAGCTCGTTTAGCATTATTTTTTATTGCATATTCTGAAAGCTAGCACTGTGAGTAGTAAGTGTGCACATTTTTTTCTTTCATACATCGTCTTCATATACTGCGGGTCCCAAATTCGATGCTTACCATTGGAATCTCGGAAACGGTAAGAGCTACAAGATCGATTAGATAGGATAAGTTTTAGCAAATTTTATGCTGATTCCAAATCCGGTAAGAAATCACGGCTAACTTAAACTGTTTTTGAGATTTTCCAAAAAAAAAAACGAAAATATTGTGATTTTTCTTTTTAGCTGTAGCCAAGTAATCCTTGGTCAGACAGGTTATAGACATTTACATTATTAAGACACATGTTGGACACTAATGTTTTGGTCTAGAAACGAATGCTCTGGGCTACAGAAAATCCGCATGTAACTATCCAAAGAAGATTCCATACTAGGTTTGTATACAATGTTGGTGCGCATGCCACATGATACCTAACATGATAGATATTACCTTTTCTCTTCCTATTCTACTCATATGATCGTCCTATAACCCTTTCCTAAATTATTATTTTTAGATCGCCATTTAATAGGTCTATTCATTTTTCACAGCAATTTAACGGGAGCAGCCTATCGTGAACTTCTAGAAAATCAAGTTTTACCCGAGATAAGACAGCTGTTTACAGAATAAGAAATAACCGAATGGTGGTTCAAACAAAATGGCGCTGTCCTGCACATAATACTAATAATGTTAGATATTGCAAGAAAATTTTGGTAACTGCATAATTTCAAATAAAGAACCAGTATTGTGGCCTCCCTGCTCACCTGATATAACCCCTCTTGATTTTTATTTGTGGGGTACGGTGAAAAATGAAGTATATGATTTTGGATGTCCGGAAACTATCGATATTTGAAAGACAGAGTTAGTGACGTTTTCGGCACAATAAATGCCAATACTCTCGCGAGTAATCAGCTCAATTAGTCGTAGATACCAAAAATGTACTCAACTAAATGGAGGTTGTGCTGAACAGTTTCATTAAATATTCTTACTTCTTTACGATCATTTCTTCTATTATGTTAATTAGCTGCTGATAAAAAAAATTTCTCCGTATCGATTATGTTAAGTATTTTAACAGAAAATTAAAATGATTTAAACTTGTCAAACTGATAACTTTAATATTACCGTTAACTTTTATTATTATTGGTATTAAGTATGAAATCAAAATAACTCTGATTTTCTATTGACTACTGTTTTGTGTTGTTAAGCAATGGATAACTTTTCTTAAATTAGTCCCTTGAAATCAGTTTTTCCTCGACACATAATACATTATTTAAAAGCTCTTTTTAAGCGAAATCTGAAAAACGAAAATTCCAATATACCATAAGAAAAAAAAGTACCTCGGATATCCAGAAAACAAAGGAATATCGAACATTCGTTTCTATACCACAATATTAGTCTCCAAAAAGTGTCCTAATAATGTAAAAGTCTAAAACCTGTCTGACCAAGGATCACTTGGCTACAGCCAAAAACAGAAACATGATTTCTTAACGGATTTGGAATCAGCATAAAATTTGCTAAAACTTATCCCATTAAACAAACCTATTAACTCTTATGGTTTCCGAGATCGCTGGTGAGCATCGAATTCGGAACACACAGTATAAAAAAATTTTAAGGAAAGCGAGCTGAGTAACGCTCCGTTGTCGAACGGTGACGTCATCGAATCTCATGTACCCTACAAGTGCTAACTGCTGTAGATTGAAAGGACACAACTATTTGTCAAAGTTTAGATAATATTTAGCGGCTAACTATTTTCGTATTTTTGTTTACTACTTTGTTAGTGGTAATACTTCTTATAAAATGCAATAAAAGAAAAAACTGTAAAAACTGTGTAGCTCCCAATTGCAAACATACTACTGTGACAACACATTTATAAATTAGTTGGGGTAAGCTCGGCAGAAAGGAGAAAATCAAGTTTTAATTAGTCGATATTTTGTGTATTTTGACATATCCTCGGAACCTTAGGACTATTTAAATTATTTTCTTGTAAAAGTATACATCTTCTAAAAACTTAACACTATCGTAGCCGGTGTAACATTAATAAAATATTTACCCTGGCATTTGGTTTTAATTAGACATTTGCCAACACGTCTGATGTATTTAATAAAAGGATAGTAGCTTTGGGATGGACGTTTTAAAGCCTGCAATCTGAAGGAAGAATCAAAAGTCGTCATTATTGATGTTCGGTACCATAAAGTTTAGGTAACTAAATTTTACACAAACAATAGTATTTTCGTTGGTAGAGTGAACGATAATCCCTTTATTACATATTATATTCATAATCCTTTTTATGCCACTCTTAAAAGACACTCAATAAAGTAATTGCATTTAAGTCGGTCTCTACAATTGTAATACTATATTATAACCTTTTTTAATCACTTGTCTCACGTCGGTTTATTTTCACAACCAAGGCCAAACACCGACATCAGCATATGTACTCATTAAGTCATTTCATTAGTGCTTGAGTAAGTACCGGGGAATTTGGATGTCATTCCAGAGACGGATTTTTAAACCTAATACTATATTCTGAAAAGCACGTGATATAATAATAATGAATTAAATTGTAATTTTGGACAGTGTACTTACACATTAATTAAATTAATTAATTAGCTTTTGTATGTAAAACCGACACCGACGAGTGGTTGTCAACCGCTGAGAATTATACCAGCACCGACGAGCAGTAGAGAATTATATTATGTATGTATGTAGTATCGGGGGCCGAATGTCTTTGTGTTCCTAGGCTTATTAGTAAAGCTGCAAATAATTTCTGTGTATCATGGTCGTAGAGTACAGATGTACTTACTGTCGCCGACATTCACCTTGACCGCGAAACTCTTTCTTCAGTCCAGTCTATTATTAGCTTTCGAGTTGTGTACACGTGAAGTCACTTGGGCGTATTGCATATTGTTTTTGTGTTCTTATTATATTTGTTGTACTGTATTGTTGATATTAATTTAATAATAAAGCATGGCAGACGTACACAGGGGTAGAAAACGGCCATTATCTGACAAAGTGAATAAATTCATTCCCGCACTTATTCCATGATGGTACTAAAATAATTTGTAAAGTGTGCGAGAAAGATTTGATGTGCTGGGATAAGCGTGATTGTGGACTTCACGTAAATAGTGTACACCATAAAAATAATAAAAATGGTGTGCCTTCGACAACACAGTTTATGTTTGATTTACTATTAATGCTGATTGCCTGTGATGTTCCGCTGCACATACTCGATAAACAACCATTTCGAGAGTTCTGGAATAAATACAATGCCCAGGTGAAGTTACCAAGTCGCACAACGTTATGTAACTATCTACCAACTGTACACGTAGACATGATAAATAAGATGAAATATGAATTAAAAAATACACGGCTGTGGTTATCTGTTGATGAGACTACAGATTGTAAAAAAAAATCTATTTTAAATGTTATAGTACGAGTACTGGGCCCTCTTAAACCGACAGTTCCACTGTTACTAGCTAGCAAAAGACTAAGCCAGTGTACTAGCGAAACAATTACCAGGGTGGTGCTGGAGACGTTAGAAAAATTTGAACTGTCAAAAAGTCAAGTGTTGATGTTTGTGACTGATGGCGCCATGACAATGCGTTCGGTAGGCCGTTCTTTGCAAGAACAAGGTTGTACGTTTATACATGTTACGTGTAAAGTGCATGCATTACATCTTATGGCAGAAACTATTCGAAAAGGTTTTCCAGAGGTGGATGCATTAATAGCAAGTACAAAAAAAGTGTTTCTTAAATCTCCTAAACGTCTCCGTGTATTTCACAGCAAGTGTCCCGGTATTCCTGAACCACCACAGCTGATTCTTACAAGTTGGGGAACATGGTTGCAAGCAGCTTTTTATTATGCTGAATATTTCCAACAAATAAAAGCTGTGATATTATAATTCAATCCAGGTGAGGCTGCAACTATTAAGGAAAGCCAGACAAAATTCGAAGATATTTCCGTTGCGAGGAACTATAAACCATTACATGAAAGCATAAAAAATTAGAAAACAGTGCGTTGTCGTTAGCGGAGTAACTGCAAATAGTGGACGAAGTAAATCTACTGCTACACACAATAGGTGACGCAACAAACGAGCGCGTTAAAGAAAAGTTCGCAAGTGTGTTAAATAAAGACACCGGCTTCACCAAATTAAGATAAATATGTGATGCTGCAGCCCCAGATCCATTAAGTGCGTTCAAAGACTATTTTACGTATGCGTGTATTACATCAGTAGATGTCGAACGGTCGTTTTCAAATTATAAGAATATATTTCCACCAAAGCGAATATCACTCATGGAGACAACCATAGAAACATACCTGATGCTGCAAAAGGCTACACATCTTCTCCAGTTTGTGATAAGCAAGCTAGTTCATCAAGCTAATTCAGAGGGTAAGTTTTACATACATTGTTATAAATTGTAACAGTTTATTGTTTCTCGTATTAGTTAATTTCGCGTACGCCACTGTCTCACGGAACATTTTTGACAGCCCAACTTATTAGCCTTTCATTTAGTTTACATAATTGCTCTATGCAGTTTGTAATTTGTTCAGTTCGAAAACACTTTAGCTAGCAATTTGTTGTGTGTACGGCGAATATAGAGACATTTTTTATTTATTCAATATTTTCTATTTATATTGAGTTGACGTAAAAAATGGCAAAGAAGTCCGCGTCTCCAGAAAGAGTGATGTTTTATGTAGTGTTATGTATAGTGTGGGTCATTAGATAATCATACGTAAATCCAGTCCAGTCATTAGTAAATCCGCTGTGAAGAAACACGTGTCATCTAAAAAACACCCAACGTTGATTTACTTCTACCAGTTTGAGATGACGCTGGGGATACGGAGTACTGATGGTGATTAGATGAGGAGCGAGAGAAAAGGCACCACCCATTGTTTGAAACGAGAATATTAGGAAAGTATAATAAAATAATTTAACTGGGCTGTGATACTGGCAAACTGATAAAAGTAATGCAAAACACTTGGTGTGATCGACAAAATGTATGGGAGAGCGTTAGAGTCGCTAAAGTGTGTGGCAGCATTTGAAAAATTAGAAACAGCAATGACATCGGAGGAAACCAACCCACTGTTGTGAGCAGAGTTTCGAGCGCGTAGAGTGGCCTGTAATGAGTCTACTGAATGTAAAGGGACGAGAATGACCGAATGCAGGCCAGTTTGGCGATGTGAGGCGAGAAAGTCCTGAAGTTTTGAAGAGTCACAGAGAAGAAATCAAAGCTGTTGGGATAGTTAGGGATCAGTGCTTAATGAAAGCAGTAGATAATTGTTATATAGGGCCTTTGGCCGTGGTCTGAATGCAGGGAGAGCGCTTGAAAAGTTCTATTGAAATATTTAGAAACTATCACGAAATGTGGTGTGGTGCTCGACGAACTGATTGAGCACCGTGAGAATGGACTCACTTATTATAATTAAATCTAGGCTCACCTGAAAGTTGGTAGGAGGTGCATTGAGACACTACTTAGGAAATACGAGTGCACAATAATAAAATAAAAGAAAAATCCGCCGTAAAAGATAAGACAAAAAAGGGGGTGAAACAGGGAGGATCTTCTGTATAAAGACTGTTTACTGTACTGTCTGCTCCTGTTTTGCAATCCAACCGTTATTTATGTCATGACATAATCATGATATAATCAACCAACATCTAAATTCTGGAGTGGATTGGAACGTTTGATGTGATCATCGACGCAGTTTTCTACGAAACGTCAAAACATCATATACTGCACTCGACGTACGTTTCGCCAACCAAGTTGGCATCATCTGGAGATGATTAAAAGTAACCTAATGCTAACAGTGTATCCTATTTATACCTAAATTATTGTCACGTGACCCACATAAAGCGGGCTATTTGGGATTGGCTCTCTATCACTATTCATACTAATTTACACTTTGTGATTTCCAAGCTTTCAAATGCATTCAGCTGTCAGGTATTTGTTACATTCCTAACTAATCTAAAATTATTAATATCTACTTTATGGCTTTTCTCAAACACATGTTGGGCAACAGTATACATCTGTTCTACCTTATTTGAGATGGGCTATATGCTCTTTGAATCTAGTTTTAATTGATCGTCTAGTTTATCAAACATACTTTGGATTACAGTCCTTACAGATAATTTGGTAAATTCCAGACTTTTAGTTAGTTTCAATTTTGTCTTTTGGATTACCTAAAAGTTGTTGTAGTTTATTTTCCGATGAATGAACCACTGCCATACCTACATCTTTCAAAATCTTATCAATACCACGGCTGAATCGAAGGTCGAATGAAATCGATACAAATTTCGGATTTTCTCTTCCATTTTGAAGGATTGAGAAATTTCGAAGTGACTAAATTTTCATTTCCTAATTATTCTATCAATTAAACTTATAGAATATCCATTACTCGCATCTAAATCATTAATCAATGCCTCTGCATTTCCCGACATATAGAGAAAAAATATCAGTGTTGTAAGATATATCCCTGGACTCTCACCATTTTGATAAACAGAAAACGACGAGTTTTTTCTAGTTCATCATCTATTAAGCTTCCCCCTAAATAAGGAAAGGTTTGGAAAAGAGAAGGCATTGATTAAGGATACAGCGGCGAGTAATGGATATTCTGTAAGTTTAATTGATAAAATAATTAGGAAACGAAAATTTAAACAGTCACTTTGAAATTCCTCGACCTTTCGTCTAAATGAATTACTACGTAATAACTTATTCCCCATTTCGTGAATGGTTGGTAGAAGAATTGTTCCCATTACGTACCAGTCGTTAGCTGCAGAAACCTTTAAACTCCCACTAATGGTAGCTACTACGTAGATACTACTAAATGTGCTGCTTGACAACTTATTTTCAATACAGATAATTTCATATATCACTAAACTTTAAGGCTAAACTAAAACTAAAGCTAAGTTTAAACACAATTTTAGATTGGGAGAATGTTTGCTCCAGAAACAAGGAAAATACTAGCGAATTTGACATTGGCTTAACCATTTCGACATCAGAAACGGTTATTATGCTAATAATAATTTATTGTTGACTTAGCTTAAAGAATATTTCCTTGATACTGGGCGATTATTCGGCAAAATAAAGACTTGCTTGACTCTTAACAATAAACGTGAAATATTTAGGGACCTGCGTCAAGGTATTCGAACACAATCAAAATGCGACTAATAAAATTAGTGAACCATCAATTTTAAACCATTCAGCTAACATCAAAGTAGACTTAAATTATGCCTGAAAATGGACACCGTATTTATTCTTCCTGAAAATGGTTCTGTGAATCTCAGAAATTCTTCAGCATCTATATGCTTAGGACCTAGGGAAGATTATTATAAATAGGTTTACTTGCACCATACAAAGAAAATTATTTCTTCAGCGTGGGTTATCTGCACAATCTAAAATTAGTATTCAACTTTATAAGCTTTAGAAAAGCACACATGACGGCCAATTTCATAGATAGTAGAAACTGACTTCCCATAATAATCTGACAAAGTGTTGTGTCCAATTCATTCATGTATATAATTGTTGTCACTATTTATATGCATTGATACATATTAGGCCAGGCGACAGGTCGAAAAAAAAACCTCAATAAGGAAATAATTAGTGGAAAGCTGGAAATTGCTTTAATCGCTTTATTTGGACCCAAATATTACTCTCCCAAGTTTTCCCCCTCGAGCGAAGTCGGCGTTGGCCCTTCTTGCCCTAAGAAGGTACCATTTTTCGGTTTTTTTGCAAATATCTCCCAAACAATCAACTTTATCAACAAAATATATATATTATAAAAAATAATTTAGAGTAAATTTGCTACAAAAATGTTCTATATCGTTTGTCTCTAAAGTGAACCGTTACGATGCTACGACCATTCAAAGTGGAACCCTTTTTGATTCTTGCGGAAATGTTATCGAAATCATATGCCATATCAAAGTTTTTACATGTTATGAATAGTTGGCAGCATTCCAGGTGCAAAAGCTGTTAACTTGTTACAAGTATAACAGCTTTTCATGTGCACTTCTTCTTCCATGTGTTTTCCGCTGCGCGTTTCTTTTTTAGAATGACTTCTCCCAGGAAATAATTTAAAGATTGGGGAACATCACTTGCAGCATCGTCAAAAAATGAATCGGATGGAGGATAGGTTCCTGTATCATAGATCGTGGATCTTATATCTTCCCTTATTATGTCTGCTGCGGCTTTTACAATTCTTAGACGCTCCTCCTGATCATCGATCTTTCGACAATGGTACCAATTTTCCGTGAGTATTTTGTAGCCTGTGTCGCGAAAACAAATCACCGATTCATTGTTTTTTCTTGCTGTGACAATGATATCAGCACCATATTTACCAAGCAACCTGTTTTTCAACATTTTCTCATTAGGAATATAGCCCTCAAAATCTTCGAATATCTCTTTGAATGTGAATTGACATTCTTCTCGATTTCGTTCCATATAAGAGCAAGCGTACTCGAAAGCAGCAGTGACGTTTTCATCTTCGGGCCGACCAGGTGGCCTTGTCGATATGGAAGAACTCTTGAAGAATGTTTTCGCGCAAGAGCCGTGATATCGACCCTCTGCAGCGACCAAATCATTTACATGTGCAATTCTCCTAGTAACAGCCCTGGCCCATGCATCGTCACGCTTACCAGCTGTCTCTACCAGTGTGTTTTTGAAATGGAGTGTTTCCACGCGATGAACAGTATCGCGACTGTCAATGGGTTTTTTAATAACACTTTTTAAAAATTCTTCGGATGCATTTGAAGTGGAGCTGTTCACACGATCGCGAGCTTCTGTCCGTTGTTGCCCTATCCCAAGATTTTATTGCCGCGGCAATATTTTTGTCTTTGGTATACGATTTTTGGCACTTAACATGAACCGTAACATTCTGCAATCCTTGTAATTGCACATGTCTATTATCACGTCTTTTCACACTACTTTCACGTAAGATTCTTAATCCTCTCTCCTTCACTATAATAGTGTCTCCATCTTCTAAACCTTTTTCACAAATAAAACAAACGGTTGGATTACCAGCCGCGGCCATTGCCGCACTTTCTCAAACTACAATCTTGATTGATTATTTTGTCCGTAAACACGTATACACTCAACCAGATCGTTCATGACACTGCTGTGGTATGGGAGCAGCGTTGCCAGCTGTATGGGAGGTCGAGCGCGGCAAGCCAGCTGCATCTGCAGGTGTTACTATCCCCACGTACACAGTGTTGCCAGCGCCCTCGGTGAGAAAGTAATGAAGTCTACTTGTAAAATGTACTGAATCTGAACTGAATGTACTTATAACATGTAGAAACTTTGATATGGCATATGATTTCGATAACTTTTCCGCAAGAATCAAAAAGTGTTTCACTTTGAATGGTCGTAGCATCGTAACGGTTCACTTTAGAGACAATCGGTAAAACATTTTTGTAGCAAATTAACTCTAAATTATTTTTTATAAGGTATTTTGTTGGTAAAGTTGATGGTTTGGGAGATATTTGCAAAAAACCGAAAAATTTGACCTTCTTAAGGCCAGAAGGGCCAACGCCGACTTCGCTCGAGGGGGAAAACTTGGGAGAGTAATATCTGGGTCCAAATAAAGCGATTACAGCAATTTCAAGCTTTCCACTAATTATTTCCTTATTGAACAACCTGTCGCCTGGCTTATAACATGTTTTATTTATATGTTCCAATGTTTTTCATTCAAAAACTATAATACACTGTCTTTAGAAAAAATTCCTAAATTTCATTTCAAGCATTGAAAAATTATTGCAACTTCGACGTTAAAAGTTATGTATCATTCTTTTATAAATTCCCATTAACTTTGGTCTTCAGTTTTGGTCTCCTACTCTTTATACGAAAGACATTTCAGTTTCCGAGTATAATGTAGCAAGTTAGAAAAATTTTACCTTAAAAAAGAACGGATTTCTGTAACACCCAACAAGTTCTAGGACAGACATTCTGATTACCTAGGATGCCTTTCATAAGATTCTATAATCTGTCAACTTTTAGCAAAAAATTTCCACGTGGCAAATTTTCAGGTCAAATGAGACCTGAATAAATAATTAAAAAAAAAAATAATGAGAATGAACTAAGTTTTAATTTCAGTGTATTTCATATAAGATAGCGTTTCACAACTAGAAATAATTTAAAAATTTATTTTGCATTCATAGAAAACCAGAGTAACAGATTTCCTTTCATTTATTTTAGGACATTTCATACAAATTCCTTGATTTCCATTTATTTAATTCTGAAAGTAGATCAATAACAGTTTTTCCGCTAAAATTGTATTAATCAAAACTAGTAATTTCCACTTAATGTAGCAATATTAGTTACCCATTAGGATATGAATTAAATTAAATGATTTATTTTTCTTAGATTTGCTTGTTCTAATTTTACTGATAATAAAAACGATGCTTCCTGGTTTATTGGAAAGAAAGATATCACGCGAAAATGAATAGATTCTGTTGTATAGATTTTTATGTAGTAATTATCAGCATTAATTATGTAATCTTGAATTAAAAATTTCATTCAGGAGACAAATCAATATAGGAAGTCGATTCTTCAGTAAATAGGATCGCTATAAGAAATTTTTCATTTTACACATTGTCTATCTTTAACATTTGCGATAAAATAGAGATAAAAAGGTATTCGTTATCGTGATATATTACGGCTTGACAAAAGCAGCCATAAATTTGTAAGTATATTTTAATAAGTCCACTAGAAGTAATTCTAATTAATAATATCAATTAAGGTATAAACGGTATAACGCAGATATAACGAAACAATGTAAGTATATTTAATTAAACAAATATTTATAATAGCTTGTGTCGTTCTATTGACTTGAAAATATTTTATAATAACACTTACCCTTTTATGCAGTATTTATGGAATGTAAGTTTTCTGAAAAGAAGAAAATAAAAAGTTAGAATATCATTTATAATGAAAGAAAATATATAATGGTTTATTATTTAGAGCATATTTTTTTCTGTTGATTGGGGTCCTGTGAATACAATACATAACCACAAAAAATGTAACTATTGTACGATTACTCAAGAGACAAAACTTTCATTAATATCGCTTTAAGTGAAATTGATTTAAGTTCTTAAAAAAATATTATAGAAAATAAAAATAATTCTAATGTTGATGAAGGTACAACTGATTTTAGGTACATGTTTACATGAATTTTTTTGTCCTGGAACAGGCTAAGGAATCAGCCTTACAATATTTTGCAATAATTTGGGAATACCCTATATAGGCTGTCGAGAAATTGTACCGATTTACTATAGATAAGTGAATTTATGCTGAAAAATAACAATTTTACCAATATTTTCAAAAATACGCTTCTAGCATTTTGAGGTTGTATCTCCTTCACTGTTGTAAAAAGAATAACAACTATTAGTAACTGACGTATGCCTGTTTTTGTCTAAGAAAGTATTACCGATTTCAATTATAGTGATAGCATGAACCAAGTGCCAAAAAGAACACACAAAAATTTTAACTACATAATTATAATTATATTTCGCTCTAATCTTCTCCAAATAGAACACTTGTAAACTCACCAAACAACTGGAAAGCGAATATTCCAAACGTCTAGAAAAGGAAACAGAATATTCAATGTGATTATTTACCAAAATACTTGTATATTAAAATTAGACTGTTAGCAGGTAGACTTATTTCTCAGATAATTAAACACCAATGTGGACAATATGTACTCTAGTTTCAGGACTCGTATTCTTATGAAACTGATACTCTCAAAATTTATTCATGAAATTTTTGGTTTTTATATAAATAGGGTTCTGAGTAGAAGAGTAAATAAATTGTGGGGGTAATTTTAAGTCCCAGATTGGCCCAAACAAATATGACATTCAATAATTATATCAAAGTAAACAGTAAACCAGAATCAACATTCCAAAAGGGAAACACAGCTGAGAAATTGTACAGAAAAAGTCACGTTCAATGTTGATTATATCAGTAAAACCACCTTGAAAAATTGCTAATATTCTGAAACAATTCGGAACTGGTATGAATACTATAAAATAATGAGTTTAGTAAGTACAAATCTGGCAAAATAAAACATATAATATTAATGTTCTGTACTTAATTAAGTGCAGATATAATTATAAACAAGAATTATGACGAAGAAAATTAGTAAAAGATATAATCATTAGACAGCCTAAACGTGGAACCTCAGAAAAATACCGTTAGTGATTTCCACTCTACCTACGGCATAACATCTACAAAATTTACATAAAATAAGATCTAATAAAATAAATGACACCAACTCTTAAAAACATTAACATGATAAAAACTTCTAAACGGTAAGACCAGGTAGAACTTGTTTTCACAAAAACATGTGTCAGAATACACAATGAAAATATATTTCTTTGGGTATTAAACCAGTCTCCTATAAATTATTTTAAAAAATTTTTACAAAACCTCTGCGCCAAAAAGGTTACAGGATACCACAAATAAATAAGTTATACATAAAGCTGTGGTAGTCAATGAACGGGCCATTAAGGAAATAGATACCTAATAAACTTGATTACTCTGAGCAATTCTCAAAGAGAAATTCCTTAAGGTTCTTAGGATATATGGAAAGTGAAAATTAAAATATCTTGAATGATATTTCTGAGTTTATCACCAACACCTTGAAAGTGAGTTGCACTGTAAACGACATTGACAGTATATTTCGATTTGGTAAATCAAATATAAATGAACCATCATCGTAACTTTTGTTAGAAATATTAAGAGAAACGAAATTTTTAATGCTAGAAAACTTCAAACAGGCCCTGATGTTACTATCTTTGAGGATCTCTCGAAACAGCGATATAACTTACTGATCTCTGCTAAGAACAAATATAGAATACAGGGCTGGTCTGCAGGAAGCAAGATTTACGTTTGGAGTGACCGTGATAAAAAGAAATTTGTTATAAATGGTGAAAATGATTTATAATTTAATTCAATTATTTACTTCTATATACTATGTGCATGTATATACAGGATATAACAGGATCATGGTACACCCCCTTTTCTCCTTTAGTTTTGAATATAATTGATTGAAATTTTGGACATCTTATATACATAATAAGCAGCATTTTTTAACACACGTGTTTTTTTTTCACTTACGGTTTCGCCAGTGATATTAACTTTCGATTTTTAAATGAAACACCCTGTACATTATTGCATTTTTGAATTCTACATAATTTTCTGTATCCAACGATACCAAATAAGTGACATTTCAAACTTCAGTATTTTTTATAATATAATTATTAGTTTTCCATTTAAGTGTGCCATGACGGTTCCGACTTATTCTAAATAATCCTTGCAATGCTAAAAAAAATCGAAATCCCGTCAAAAATATTAAATTACGTGATTTATGAACAAATAAAGTTCATCAAAATGGTTTCTGGGGAAAAACTAAATTTTTTCGAATGGAACCATATTGGTACCGTGGTACCATTTATTAGTACTATTAATAAGGAATTTATTCATATGTCGTATTAAAATGTGCGATAAATACAAAGAGAATTACAGCTAAAAGAAAATAAAAAATACAATTTTGTTCTAATTACCTTGTTATACATAAGGTGGCTTTGGAATACAAAAAAATGAACACAAAACATTACAACGGTTGTTCAAAATGTTGTCCATTAACGTCAATGCACTTCTGAACTTGCATAACTGTTTCTTGAAGAACGTTCGCCAATTGTTGGGCCGTTATGCTGTTAATCGCGCGTCTTACTCCTAGCTCCAGGTCTTCACGGGTTGTAACGGCGGTTGCGTAGACAATATTTTTTAAATGACCCCAAACAAAAAAATTAAGAGGTGTTAAATCAGGTGACCTTGGAGGCCATCTCACAGGACCATTCGTCGAAATTGCGTTTTCCACGAATCCTCGTTGAAGTACTGTCCTTGAATTATGGAGAGGAGCGCCATCTTGTTCGAAATACATTCCCTGGCGTAAATGGAAAGGTAATTCAGCTAAACTGTCCTCAATTTCATTTTGCAGAAATCCCAAGTATCTGGCATCAGTCAGGGGTCCTTCAAATATTATTGGACCAATCATTCTACTACCGATTATTCCAAGCCAAACATTGAAACCGAACAGCACTTGAAAGTTACCCTCCCGTAATACATTTTGTTTTCTTGTGACCAATATTTTGTATTTCGTCGGTTATCCCATTATCCCAAATTTGTAAACCTAGACTCGTTCGGAAATAAAATCATTCCCAAAATATCATTGTTTGGCTGCACGTTATTCTGCAAAATCCAATTGCAATATTCCATCCTACGTTCGTAATCATTTTTTGTACAAGTGCTGGTGCAATTGGTATTTAAAAAATGTATAGTGGTATTTGTGCAAAATTCGTCTTACTGTTTGGTGACTGATTTCCAATTCAAACCCAATTTGCTTTAAAGAAACAGTCTTATCAACTTCTACTCGAGCCAAAACATTAATTTCCATTCCTTCGTTAAGAATGAAAATTTCTTCGACATCATTTTTGAGCGCACTTCGGAATTGATTTTCAAGACGATTAAAATAATTTCTCGCTGAACATTATCTATCAGGATATCGTTCGGCATAAAGATGTTTAGCCGAAATTGCATTTTTTCTACATTCCGCATAAATAATTAACATGTCCACTTTTTCTTGTATCAATTTGTAGCATTTTGAATAAAATTAACAAGAATTTTAAAATATTTTTAAAGACACAATAAAAACACCGGTAAACCAACAAATGTTTTACAAGATAAATATTTCATTGTTTTCAAAGCCACCTTTGTTACAAGTTACTTCTTAACATTTAATTAGAACAAAATTGTATTTTCTTATTTTCTTTTAGCTGTAATTTTGTTTGTATTTATCATACATTTTAATACAACATGAATAAATTCATTATTAATAGTACTAATAAATGCTACCACGGAACCAATATGGTTCCATTTGAAAAAATTGAGTTTGGCCCCAAAAACCATTTTGATGACCTTTATTTGCTCATATATCACGTAACTTAGTATTTTTGACGGGATTTCGATTTTTCTAGCATTACACGGGTTATTTAGAATAAATCGGAACCGTCATGGAACACTTAAATGGAAAACTAAAAATTATATTATAAAAAAATATTGACGTTTGAAATGTCACTTATTTGGCATCGTTGAATTCAGAAAATTTTGGAGAAATCAAAAATGCAATAATATACAGGGTGTTCTATTTAAAAAATCGAAAGTTAGTGTCACTTCCGGCGAAACAGGAAGTAAAAAATCACTTGTACGTCAAAAAGTGCCGCTTATTATGTATATAGCATATGCCAAATTTCAATCAATTATCTTCAAAACTAAAGGAGGAAAGTGGGGTGTACCATGATCCTGTTATACTCGGTATAATGAACTCTTGGGAGGATGATCGTTAGCATATAATGTTCTATATACTACGCCCTAAGAATTTTCCACAAACAAGATCGCTGTATCACCAACATATGATACTAAATGACCCTGGAATTGTTTTAATCTTATTATACTATTAATGTACACCAGGAACAATATAGGACCCAATACTGTCCCTTGTGGCATACTCATAGTGATATTATAAGGGTTATTATGTGCATCGTCAACTTTAACACGTTGTATTCTATTTGAGAGGAATTTTCTACAACACTTAAAGTCAGACCACGTATACCAACATTCTCAAGTTTATCTAGCAAGATTTGATGTGACTCAGTATCGAAAGCTTTGGCTAAATCAAGAAATACTGCCAAGCATTTTGTTTGTAGTCTAAATTTTGCACAATTTCTTTTATTAAATTTAATACTGCATGTTCTGTACTTGAGTTTTTTTTACAGCCAAAATGTCGGTCCGTGATCACCTTCTGTTTATCAAGAAAAAATTGTCAATCTGTTTTTAAAGCATTTTCCAAAAATGTTTGCGGAAATTCTTTACAATTGATATAGATCTGTAGTTACTCGGATTTTTATCACCATATTTTATACAGGGGTAACACATCATTCTTTCCATTGATGTGGTAGTATACCTGTTTTAAAAGTTAAATTAATGAAATGAATTAATGGTATAGTAATGTACAAGTGTATGGATTTTATTAATTTTACTGATATACCGATATACCGTCTGGCCCAGCCGATGAGTTATTTTTAAATCTACTTATTATTTGTATTATTTCATTGATTGTATTGGATAATTTTCAAGAACGTTATTGGGTAAGTTGTCAATTTTATTTATTTTTTGGTACATTTAT